>JBAJNP010013292.1:0-12304 GCA_036877545.1 Yasuhikotakia modesta | reverse complement strand
CAGGAGTTTAGGTTGAAGTTTATTAGATCGTGATTTTATGATTTTAGGTTAAGTTTATTGGATCATGATTTTAGGTTTAGGCTTATAAATAACCATGACAAGGACTTTTTATTCTTTTTCTCAGTTTTTACCTGGCAGAGATTTCCATGGCTCTGGGTCACCTCCATCAGAAAGGCATCATCTACAGAGATCTGAAACCAGAAAACATCATGCTTAGTAACAATGGTAATAAACTTTAAGCACATACATTCACCTCTGTATGACCTCATACTTGCCCTACAGATTGTTCAGAACAGCCTGTTCTGCTTTAAATGTGCTCATGACACATGTGTTCTCGTCTCAGGTCATGTGAAGTTGACAGACTTTGGACTCTGCAAGAAGTCGATCCATGATGGAACAGTGACACACACCTTCTGTGGAACCATTGAATACATGTATGTTCTAACAGATTTGGGTTATTTTAAACTTGTATGTTTTAGTTGATCCTATTTTAAGATGTATGCAGCATTTTTACCCCCTTACAATCACCTGTAAGGAAAAATAGTTTAGTTTCATAGTTGTCATTTTATTTAGTTACTATACCTATAAGACTTAGATATGTAAATCATATGTAAATCACAAAAAATATGTGTTTTGATTGGCTAACCTCAGAGTATAAGTGTAGTTCATGTTAATGCCTGTTCAGTTGTACCAAATACCAAAGAGGCATTGGTATATGGGCAGTCGTGTGCCTGTGATGTAAAAATTCTAAAGATTTATGAAGGTCCCAGTTTTCCTTAGTGTTAATAAACAGGCTGAGCAAGTCTTTCACGTGAAGTTTAAAGTACACACTCAGTTAAGCTTTGTGTGTGGTGAGACGCCCCCTTTAAAATTCCATCCACTGAGTTCAGAGAGGTCAAAAACTATCAGTCATGTCCAGTGAGGGCTTATTCGGGGCCTCTCGTGTCACCGAGGTCAAAGTAAAATAGACAGCGCCAAAAAAACGGCCTGTGTGCTGGGCTTTACTCTCTCACGCTCATTCATTTTCTCGGTCTTTGTCTCTCTTGTTCTCTGGCTCTTTCAGGGCTCCAGAAATCCTCATGAGAAGCGGACACAACAGGGCGGTGGACTGGTGGAGTCTGGGGGCCCTGATGTATGATATGTTGACTGGAGCTGTGAGTGTTTTCTCAGCCCTGCTCACTGTTGGCTTCAGTCCACATTAATGTTTCACAAAAGATAGCAGCCTTCACTTAGCAAGCTGTAAATTCAATAATAGCTCAGTAGGAATGCGTAGATTATGCTGGTGTGTGTAATATATGCTAAGAAAGTTCCCCAGTCACTGAGCGGGAAAATGTGAGATTTGTGTGTTTGTGCCTTTAAGTTTTTGGTCTTGTCAGGAGAATATTTTTTGTGAAGTCGTTTTCACACGCCTGCTGAGTTTCAGAACATCGTGAGCTACTGTGTTTTTTTTAAAAGCCATTTAAAGCAGCACTAAAAAACAGACACAACTTTCTTGTGCATTTTATGTGAGAGTCTTTTAAACAGTCTTTTAAAAAATTGCAGCAAACTGTTATTGTGTTCATAAAGATTCTCTATAACAGACTGGAGTCCTGTAGACTTTTAAACAGGATTACGTGTGAAAACTCATGTTTTTGGGAGATAATCTATTGAGCAAGATCAATAGATAATATTTACCTCATTAACACACTGACAAAATTTTAACTGTGTAAAAAATAACAAACAGAACAGATTCGACTAGATGTATTTACTTCCTGGTCCCTTGTAATCATTCCCCATTCTTTTTAACGGTAAATGTATCATTTACTGATTCAAATGAAAAGGAAAATGTTGAGGTTGTCTCAGGTTGTGCACAGGTCAACTATATTTACACAGACCTCTCAACTCCCCCCGCAGCCGCCTTTCACGGCCGAGAACCGTAAAAAGACCATCGATAAGATCCTGAAGTGCAAACTGAACCTTCCTCCCTACCTCACGCAAGAAGCACGAGACCTTCTGAAGAAGGTACAGGCCGCGGGTCAGGCAGGTTATCTCTGTTGTGGAATGCAGTCGTTTGGTGACCCATGACTGTGTGTCTCTCAACCAGCTGCTGAGGAGAAACTCATCCCAGAGGATGGGAGCAGGTCGGGGAGACGCTTTAGAAGTTCAGGTACCTGCCCTCCTGATGCCACTAACTCTTACTGTTTCAGAAGCAAAAGTTGCATGAATGGTGAAGTGTGTTATTTTTACTAACGGTTCTACTAATGCTGAAGTGACTGTGAGAGAGACATTTGTAGGTTGGTTGACAGTGTAAACACTGGAGTTCAGTGGTGCCATCAGAAAATGTGTCTGTTTGAGCGTACCGACACAGAAACACTGCCCTCCAATGGTGCGAATCAGGGGGCGGAGCTACCTGTTTGTGCAAGCAATACCAGACATGGAAGTGTTTGTGAAGTATTTCTTGTGAAGTGTTTTCAGTGATGCTACTGGCACAGAAATGACACACTGTACCTTTAAGTATTGGTCATATATATATATGTGTGTGTGTGTTTGGAAATATGTATATGTGAGTGTGTGTGTTTGTAAATAAGTGTGAGTGTGTGTACATACATACACATATTATGTGATTTTTTTTCAGGCCCACTCCTTCTTCAGACATATAAACTGGGATGATCTGCTGGCATGTAAAGTCGAACCTCCTTTCAAGCCTTTCTTGGTACATGCTAATGTATTTTGTCTCCATCATCTGCTTGTGTTGCCTCCAACTTTCTCTTATTGCAGCTTATCTCTGTATACAGCAATAACTCCTCACAGATGTGTGTTTCTGCAGCAATCAGCTGATGATGTGAGCCAGTTTGACTCTAAGTTCACCAGTCAGCCTCCTGTGGACAGCCCTGATGACTCCACCCTCAGCGAAAGTGCCAACCAAGTCTTCCTGGTCAGTTTCTCTATTGTTGGATTAAATTTACATGGGAAATATCTTGACAATAACTGTAGCTCTACTGTGATTATTATTATATTTACATATCTGGCAGAAATTTTGATGTAAAGGGACTTAACATTAATAACAGACGTTTGACTAGCATGTGTGTTTTATTTGGAATCGAACCCTTGACCTCTGTGTTGCAAGTGCTACACTCTAGCAGTTGAGCTACAAGAGGATGCGTTCCTCTAACAAACAGTGATGTTATTTAGCATGAAAGCCTTATTGCATGTGACAAAATAACAAATATCCAGTCTGATCTTATTTATCTGTCTGATCGTCTGATCTCAGCAAGCTATGTAGAGCAGTAGGTCACTTTGAATGTCTATTTATCTCATAGGACATCTGTCCTAAATGTGTTTGTTTGTGAATACGTGTCAGCGTTAAACGTGTGGTAAATTAGTCCGTTTTTATAGACAAACTTACGAGAAAGGGATAAATGTCCCTCATCTGGTCTTTGTTATTACCGTTTAGCTGTTGTTTCCAGCTTGTGGCGTGACACAGTCCTTTTTTCAGTCAGTTTTTTTAATATAAACCTCTTCTCAGATGTTGTCTCTCCTCAGGGTTTTACATACATAGCTCCATCTGTGCTCGAAAACATGAAGGAGAAGTTCAGTTTCGAGCCAAAATCTCGTTCGCCTCGCAAGCTTCCAGGAAGCCCAAGAACACCAGTGAGGTAACATGTTTTTCTCATTCCAATGAGGTTCACTCTGTTTGTACCGTTTGGGAATGTCCAGGCCGTTTTTGTAGATTTGTTGGGAATTGGAAGAACATTCGTTGGATTGATATGGACTCAAGGCATTGTTTGTTGTGCAAGTTAAGGGAATGTGCAAGATAAAACATCACTGCTATGATACCACTTGATTAAAGCTGCACTTTTGCCTCAACATTAGCCATTGCAATGTTGAAACATAACACATCCACTGGTTGAAAACATCCACTGGTTGAAACATAACATTGCAGGTTAATTTACATACTTAAATCTCAGTATACATACTTAAATCAAACTGAGACTTGTGAAGTCAAACCTGGCATCTCAGTTTATAAATTCATATTATAAACTTTCTGTTGTGAAACAGGAAAAGTTGTTTTGTAAGGAAATCCAAAATCTATGATCCATACTTGTTCCTCTCAGCCCTGTGAAGGTTCCAGGGGAAGATGGTTGGTCCCGAGGTCCACCCTTCCCAGAAGTCACCCCAGCCACCTCCCGCTCCTCTCTCCTGCCGCCCACTGATGCGCCCATGGAGGTGTCCAGTGTGGAGCAGATGGACATTAGCGGAAGCATTTCCGCCCCTCTTCCCATTAAAAAGCCTTTGGGGTCCGCTGTGGGACTCTACCCTGTGCTCACAAAGAGACCTGAACATCTGAGGATGAATCTATGACCAACAACATTGTTTAGTCTCGTTTTGAGTTTTGCACTATAGGAATTTATCAAATTACCCAGAAGGCCTTTCTGCACCTAATTTCTGTCACTTGAACACTATACATATACAAGCATGGACAACTTGTCCAGAACTAAGCCAATGGCCTTTCTCCTCTTACACCACAGAGAGCTGAGGTCCAAATGCTTTATGCTGTTAAAGGGATTTTCTTGGATTTAAAAATGACTTGGGCATGAATTTCACCATCTTTTATATGCAACATTCATGCATAAGTAAGAGAGAGCACATAATATCAGCTGGTCTGTACTGGAGTTTGTTTAGACTTCTCATTGGTTATATGCTTGCAGATAGTTTGTGCAGATTAAAGTTAAGCATGCAGTGAAACGCTTTAGAAGAGACTGAAGTTGACTTCCATGTTTGGTTTAACGTTTTAAACTGGTTTAAAAGTGGTTAGAAAAGACCTCATAGAATCTGCTTGGTTTGTATAGTGTTGATGTGATTATTAATGCCCCCAGAAATCAGAGATGGGCACTAGATGTAGCCACACCTACTCATGAGGAAAACTTAGGTTAAAAAATATAAATTGTTCATATTCATCTATTTAATTATTTATTGAATACCTTGCTTTATTTATTTATTTATTTATTTATTTATTGTATTCTGTGGTTCTTGAAGTTCCTGAAATGTTCCTGAAGTTCTCCAGGTTCTTATTGATGATGCCAAACCATCTTATCCTTGGTTTGACAGTTTTTACATCTTAAGGGTGAAATAAGGAACTTAGAAGAGCTACAATCTGGGCATTCAGTCATTTTCTTTTGGGCAGTTAGAAACTGTTTTCCAAGCCAATTTAGATACTTCATAAATACATAAAACTGGTGCACATTAGTTTTGAGCTACACCCAAAATTGCTGTTGCTAGCTACACAGTCACTCCATTGACTTTAGGCTAAACAACCATATGCTAGTTCTGAAACAGAATGAAACACCATAATCTTAACTCTTCATCTTACCTGTATTTTTCTGATTATGTGTTTTAGATCTATTTTCAAGTGCCGTATAGTTTTGTCCACTTTTGTAAACTATGCAAATTTATTTATTTTATATTCAAGAATGCTGTTTAGAATTAAGACAGATTATTTCATATTTACAAACAAACACAAATATATAAACACAAATATAATTTGCTAGTGCAGAGTCAAAACAATTTCTGCTTGTTTATAGAATATCGAAACCTTTTAGTATTTTAGGAATGTCTTCAATTTAAGACACCATCAGACACATTAGATGATGAAAACAAACACAGTGTTTATTGTTCTAGTAACTTATGATCCGATAGGCTGTGGGGTGCAATGGTTGTGGGCGATATTAAAAAACATACGATTTTCATTTTTTCTAGCTCTAATAATCAAATAAACCAACAAACAAGCAAATTAAAATTGAATATGGCCAGATTTTTTCTGTGCTTGCATTGAAGCACAAGGGAAGCCATTAAAACAAAAGACTAGGTGTAATACAGTTAAACATGTAATATAATGTGTAATTTAATTGAATTATGCAAAAGAGAAGCAGTTTAACTTGTGAACACTAGAGAATGATAAATGTTTAACAGAGTGTCTCATGCTTAAATAAATCTATATTTATTCCATTGCAAAGACATAATTCACATTGTTGGTGCTTTTATTTGTATTATTGTAACTCCTTGAACTGGACAATACAAAATCTGAATGCTGTTTAAAAAAATGTACTTTAGGTGAGGAAAAAACACTGTTTAGAGGAAAACAGTCATCATGAGTGGACGTATTTTGTTCACAAACATCCCTGTGTGCAAACAGTATCTCTTATTGTTATGAATGAACAGGCTGAAGATCGTATCACTGTAACCACATCTGAACAATTTCTGGTTGAGACATATTTGTAGCAACCGCACGTTTTTTTCTCATGGGAATGTTAAGTGTCTTAGGCTTGAACATTGTAATTGAATTGACTGTGATATTAACCTTGTTTCCTCTCGTGTGTAGTCTTGCGTAACTGTGGTTGGACGTTAGAAGGCTATTGCTGTGATTGAACTGCTTGGACTTTGCCACAGTTTTTATCAAGCTGATAATTGCATTGACCCGACTGTGAATCTCTCAAGCTCTTTGCTTGTATACTGTCAACTACAGTCCTTACAGATAAACAACAGCCTGCTGTGCAGCGGTAGTTAGGAGCCTCTAATGCCTTCATATCTGAAAGCACTTGGTTTGGAAATCAGTGCAAGACCAGAAGCATGATTCAATTGCGATGTCTCTAAACTGCTTTTTAACTGCTGCTTAGAGTTTGGAAGCATCAAATTTAGCATTAGCATACATAAATATTGACAGTTTACTTCAACTATGCAACATTCGCTGAGACACCAACGTCCATAATTTGGCATAAATGGCTTGTATGCAATATGATGAGACATTTTTATGTGTCACTGTGTTTGACAGTCTGGTGAGCTTAATAGAGGCATCGGTTGTAGAGGCATCGGTTGTGGGTTTGCTATTAGTATAATCACAATACAAATAGCTTGGGTTTAAAATAGTTACCATTGTCCCTGATACCCACAGTCATGCTGGAATACTGAGACATAACTTGGTGCTACTGGTGTTACTGGTCAGATTTTAAGAACTGACATTAAAGTACATTACTTACAAATGCAATGTGAAAAGTTTAATTCATATAGAGCTGTTGATTCAGATTGTTTATACAAGTATGAAACCAATTCAGTCATGAATAAAAGAATTGTATAAACTGAGACTAACATTAAAGACACATCACATAATGTTCTAAATGCTTGAAGTGCTATTATTAATAGTGGCACCCGTGATTTAAAAATTGACTGTTGATTTCATTGAGATT
Source organism: Yasuhikotakia modesta (assembly GCA_036877545.1). Lineage (NCBI taxonomy): Eukaryota > Metazoa > Chordata > Actinopteri > Cypriniformes > Botiidae > Yasuhikotakia > Yasuhikotakia modesta. The sequence goes on along the minus strand of JBAJNP010013292.1, from coordinate 5,084 downwards.
GTTTGTAATGAATGAAGCTGGTGTTTTGTGATTGCTTATTTATTTTAAAAGTCTGGCTCAATAAACTTGAATTACAGCACTGACAAGCAAAAATGCTATTGCAGTTACTGGACACATTGAATCGGTTGAAACTTATTTATTTGGTCAGTTCTCTTAATACGAAACATACTTGTGCAATAAAAATAGATCTGTAACTGTAGACTGTATCATTGTATAAAAGATACATCTGAAAGTCTTTGGTTTATTACAAATATGTAAATGAAGGATAATTAGAAAAATACCATGAATCTGTCGTAGGCTTGAATTATGAATGCACTGAACATGTACAGTAACCGTTTGTTGATGCAAAAGTGACAGAAAACATTGATATTCAATTCACAGAGTCTCCAAATTCTATTGCTACATCCCTCACAAGTGTTTCATGTTATTATGAATAAACTTAAATATGCTGTTTAGAAATTATCCCAGAATACTTAAAATATAACATTTTTCCAACCTCCTTATAAATTCATGTTAATATAAATGTTTTTTGTTACAAAGTAGCAGAGAAAAGATCCAATATTTATGAAAAACAACATAAAATTCAAAAATACTTTTGAGGGAGCAAAATCCCTATTTCTGATATAGTCTTTGTAAGTGTTCTTTTACAAATACTATACCATGAAATCCATTCATCTCCATATAAGAAAGTTTGTTTCTTTCCACTGATGTTCAAATGACAAAATATTATTAGAACCAGAATTAAAACCAGAGCTGTATTTATATAAACACTGTTACATAAATTATAAGGGCTAAAATAAGGAAATTACACATAATAATAATAATAATAATACAAACAGCTGGTTTATACGCTTGCCTTTTTTGACAAGATTTATCTGTACAAATACCATCTCCCAAACTCGATAACAACCCAATCATTTCTGCCCTTTATCAAGTGCTCACAGCCAGACACATCTGAGATAAACCTCCTACATGCTGTAGCTCTGCTATTAACACCACTGTTTCAACACCATCTTCCTGTTGGTCTGCAGCGTGTTCAGTAGACCTGTAAATATGCAGATGTTGCGCCGTCCTTCCATTTGTGCACCTTGTCTGTGATGATGGTGCGGCAGAGAGGGCAGGTTTTCTCCTGGTTGAACCACTGAGCGATGCACTCCTCACAGAAGATATGCTGGAGACACATTTACACTTTACATTAACACCGCTTTCTAAACTGAAGTGACTTCGGTTTGCAGGTTGTGTGTGTGAAACAGATATTGGACTTTAGGATTTGGAACGTATGTAATTAAGGACACAGAAATGATGTGGGGAAAGTGGGAGGGGCTTATTATAAATCTTATTAGCTGTGCTTAGGAATAGCTGTGTAAGTTCATTATAGTGCAGGTGCCGATAGGACAGTGTTCAGGTTCTAAACAGGTTCTAGTGGATCTTATACTCACCTGACACACTAGAACCCGAGGCTGCTTAAAATCAGCCTGACAGATCGGACAAATGTCACCAGCCTCGATACACTGAGCTGAAGTGGCTGGAGCACCATTCACCTGTAATGACAGGAAAATGATGTAAAGGCAAAAATCAAACTAACATTTTGTATAGTCAGACTATTTGGCTATTTACTGGTTGTATTTTGAAATATTAAGTCAGTGAAACATTAAGTTAATATTAAGTCATAATGTAGGATAACAGGTTGACTGTGATGAATATTATGAACAATACATTTACATTTATGTATTTGGCAGACGCTTTTATCCAAAGCGACTTACAGTGCATTCAAGTTATACATTTTTTATCAATACTTGTGCTCCCTGGGAATCAAACCCACAACCTTTGCGCTGCTAACGCAATGCTCTACCAACTGAGCTATACAGGAGCACAATAATTGTGATAGGTGAGGTGAGGTTTAATCCACAATGTTTAAAAGCAGGTAACCTCTCATACCTCATAAGTGAGAAAAGCCCTTAACGTTTTTTGCAGAGATCCCCATTGTCCATACAATCCCAGAAGCTGCGGATAAAGAGACAGGAATTGGATCAGAGCAACACCCTTAACAATTCCTTTAATGTGTAACTGCATCTGCTTTTTAATATCTGCTTATATGTTTATGAGGTAATCATCAATGTAATAACAGTCTAAACAAATAGCTGACTAAACATCTCTTACATATTGCACTACAGCTTAATAAACAGCAGCTTTTGTAACCGAATAACCAGAATTCAAGAGGTCAACTCTGAGCATCCAACCAGATCAATCCAAAGTGTTTCCATGCCCACCTTCATAATGAGGTAGACAAGAGCCAGCAGGACTCCTAAAGTGAAACCCACTGAGGTGTCCGCCTCGTCGTAGCTCACCAGATAGCGGAACCAGAGCGGGACAGGAGCAAGTGTCTGATACACCTCACTCACTTCTTCTAGAAGCATGTAGCACTGACCCTGTGGACAGCAGGATGAGTTTAGCTGCAGTCGGTACCAACATAACGTTACAAAAATCATCACACTCACCCTTCGCCGGTACGCCAGGAGGGGGGAGGGGACCAGGAGAATGAGACACTTCAGCCCCATGAAGACAAACTTCACAATAAAGTTAGTCACACCGACGCACCATAGAACCTCCCAGAAGTTTTGGGAATCTATCGTTGGGTTGGCAAAAATGAGGCTGAGGAACAGAAACACAGATATTATATTATACAAGTTTCAGTCAGATTGAAACAAGCTGAAGCAACCAAATGCCTTTCCCAAGGGTTCATTGAGTTATCGATCAGGAATTGCCCTTTGTGGGGTTTTTAAACAGCAGCCATTTGGTTTAGAGTCAATATGTTTCCCCGCCACATGCGGTTTCCTGTGGCGTTAATAGCCTCAAGCAAACAGACCGACTGTGCTGTGACGTGTCACAGTAGAGTTTGAGCTCAAGAGCCGGTGTGATGTACTAACCAGAGATAAAGTGACTGAGTGTGAAAAGTCAAGAACAGGAGAAGACTGGAGGAGAAGAGGAACAACAAGAGCCAGACACACTGTCGCTTGGTTCTTCTGTCCTGTATGAAAACACAAAACCGGATTAAATTTAGCAACTGCATTAGACAAGCACACATTTAGTAGTTGCTTTATGGTACAGTTTTAAAGCTAATCTGTTACGCTTTTGTTAACCCTTTAATCTTATTCTATTCATAACATTAGCTTCAAAACGTATTAGTAAATGTTAAAATTATCATTAACCAAGACTAATAAATGTTGTATATGCGTAAGCAATTGTACAGCAAGTATAACTGTAAGTTCATTGTAAGTTTTTGGTAATTGAGGTAGTTACTAATATTAACAAACTTACTGTAAAGTGTTTAAGGTTTAGAGTTACAGGCCCAAAATGTTAAACCATATACCACACAACCATTTATATGTTAAACGTAAATAAATGAACTAATGTTGATAAATGGAACGGTTTTCAAAGTCTTACTGCTTTTTGTTTGTTTTTTTGTTTGTTTTGTGGATAACTTTCACTTCAAAAACAAACATTACTGTTTTAAACCTACATCTCAACAAACACACAACATGACAACATTCAGATGACTTTAGATGTTAAAGAGACTTACATGGAGAAAGACTTGAGTTTGAATGTTTTTGTTGACATACATGAAAGTGGTAAACAGACCAGCTGCAACAGCCAGACCTTAAGAAAGAAACAAAGCTTAAGTGTGTCGTGGGTCATGAACTTTAGACTCAGAAGACATCCGCATCTGTTCACACACACAGATGTCACTCACGTACCTAATGCATGTTGAAGGACCAGTTTTGCGCACAGAATGATGATGAAAGGAAGACCCTTTTTGACCCAGCGCAGAAGGTACCGGAGCTCCGACAGCGAGCTGCCGGAGTCTCCAGCCTCCAGGTCCGATTCTCCGCTGTCGGACTCGTGCGCGTGATCGTGCATGTGCGCGTGTCCGTGAGAATGAGAGTGGCTGTGGCTGGCTGCCCTCGGCCTCCGCGAGGTCGCGCCGCGTCCGCCCACCGACCCCGATGAGCTGGCGATCGGAACACGTACGTCCTGGCCGGTTTCAGGGCCGCCGGATGTCCCGGCCCCCGGCATCCGGGCGAGAAGCTCCGGCTGCAGGGTTAATGACAGCCCGTTGCCGTTCTGCGGGCTGGGCTCGGGCTGCATCGGGTCGGGTGAATCCCTCAGTTTATGCGCTCTTCTGGACTCGCTATACGTTTCTCTGTAATTACACAATACGTATAATGTACAGTGTGAGTTACAGTACACACCTGCTTACACGACAAAGTACACAAAGGCTTTGTAGGATTTACATGTGAGCCGTAAACACTTAAAAAGATCAATAATAGATCCGATCGCCGCTTATATCTTAACATTTGTGTATCAGTACAGTGTGGTTTTAAAGCAGCCTTTGCGCACACAGCACATTCAGAAATACCTGTCATACTGCGCACGGAGTTTCATGATAAAGCACCGATCTCCATACTATAAATATATGGCGATATGTGCAAAATTAAAATAAATAAAGGAGATAATGGTCGCAATATCTAATCGGAAAGAGGCGTTTAGTTTCCGATTCACATTGTTCCGGGAACCGTCTGACCTACTAAAGGAACCTGTGGCTCTACAACGCGAAGCACGAAAACAAAAGAAAAGTCTTCAACACGGCTGGCAAATGTTATTTCAAAATACAAGTCCCCAACAAACACGAGACTGAAAGCTGCTGGAGCAAGTCAGTGTTTTTATTGTGTAAAGACTACACTGACTAAAATAAATAAATAACAATACATTATACAAATAAATACATTTGTATAATGTATTTTATAATTGATACTGTAATGAACTGCATTCATAAACATGTATACTCTCATGTTTAAGTCAACCATAGAATCGAACCTTAACATTAATTTACTGCAAGGTTAGATAAATTTCACCCATTAACACCGTTGACAGTCTTTCACTCACCTGCATTGTTGGCTTGTTGGCACTGTTAGTTGGCACCTCATGAGTTCAGCCGTTGTTGTCTATCTTTTATTTCTTATGCATTCAGCAATTGCAGATATGTCCTCCGTAAATACGTTTACTTGTTGAGCTGCCAGAGTCTC
>JBAJNP010013291.1:0-12305 GCA_036877545.1 Yasuhikotakia modesta | reverse complement strand
TCAACACAACTTCAAATATTCAAATTTTATTGAACATATATGATTATGATATTATTGTTTGATGTTATTTTTCTCATACATTATGTAAATAAACAGACATTATGATTCCATACTGCCTGTGCAGCTGCTGAGCTGTAAACTGTTGTGTTTAATAAGGGGAAATGAGTTACATTTAGTGTAAATGTAATTTTACAGTTACATTTAGTTCAAAGGGAATGTTTGTGAAAATTTGTATCATTAAAATATGATCATTTTGTTCTTTTTCTACATATTTCTACATGTATACTGTACATATATTTGTATGTGTCTTGTTCTTTAAGTTTTAAAGATGATCAATTAAAATCTTTTTAGTCTTTAATGTTTACAGCACTGATGAAACATTTACACAGGAATCCTTATGTGCAAAGTGGTTTTAAATAAGAGCACCTGCTAAATGAATTAATGTCATGAATAAATCACTGCAGTTTAGTTACTGATCATTACCATCCAGTAAATCATCTCTGTCTTTTCTCTAAACTTCCTTCATTCCAGGAATAGTTTCAGTTTCGTCTGTGATTCATGTGTTTTCAGGAATGCTATGAGTCACTTTGTGAAATTAAAGCAGGTCAGAGTGTCATGTGGGTTTAATAATGAAAGATTTTAAATATGTACTGATACATTGACACTCCACTATAAACAATGTTTTGCCCTTGAGGAGTCATTTATGAGCAAACGATATAGTCTCTTATACAAATACTGTGTGTGATACATCAAAGCTTCTCTTTCCATACATCCTTATGTGTCCTGAGTCTGACATCAGGTGAGATGTTTGTGTGTTTGTGTATATTCAGATTCTGAGAGCAACTTCCAGTGACTGAAATGTCCCACACTAGTAATCTGTGCTTGCTGAGGAATGTCATAGGGACCTTAACCATGGTAACACTAGTTGCTGTTTTCTCTAACACTGGAAAACACTGCACTGGTTGTTACGAGGACCTCAGACCAACAGCTATATTCATTCTCACATCCTAATGTTGACTGGGATTTAAGCAGTTGTGGTGTAAGTGCGTTCTGCATAATGGTCAACAGAGCAGAGGGTTGAGTTTCATCGCAGGATTGACTTAACAAAGCCTATTGACTTAAGTCACCTCACAACATTTCTGAAGTATCAGGGCTTGAGCAGATATTTCAGGGCTTGGTTTTATATTGTCTAGTAAGTGTCATTTCTGTCATTCCTGTCATTCCAAGCATTCAGTACATTAAAACACAGCTGATGATCATTCAGGTTAACCTGCTACCAAACACACAGCAAATGCCTCTCTCTCTCTCTCTCTCTCTCTCTCTCGCTCTCTCTCTCTCGCTCTCTCGCTCTCTCCCTCTCTCTCTCCCTCGCTCTCTTTCTCCGCATCTCGCTCTCTCTCATTCTCTCTCTCCCCATCTCGCTCTCTCTCCATCTTGCTCTCTCTTTCTCTTTCTTGAACTTTCAGCATCAGTGAATCTTTATTTCTTTCTGGTGAGGTTTAGAAGTTCACCTGACGTTATCTGTCTGGGAATAAAGATTATTTTCATGAGCTTTCCTTTCAAATGCTTCAAAGGTTTTAAAGATAGAGAGTGAGAGAGAGAGAGAGAGAGAGAGAGAGAGAGAATATGGTCTCATGAGCACACTACAGCTGGACACATTGTCATGGGTTCACATTATCACACCCAGCCTACTGACTGCAGCCATTGTGAGGAAAGAGAGTGAAACATGAGAGTTTTGTTGCTCCACCCCTCACTGTAACTGTACAGTCAGGCTGAATGAGTGTTATTGCTCAGTCCTCAGGGAGCGTCTCTCCGGTGCATGTCAGACATGTGTCTCTGAGCAGTCATGAGTGGCAGGGGTGCGTGCTACTGCTGTGACTGGATTCTTGGTAAATGCTGCTGCTGTTGTTATGTTCCAGGTGGGTTTATAGATGCTCTTCCAGAACCAATGAATTTATAGATTGGTGTAGATTGCCAGTTTGCTGTAAATCTATGGCTACTTACAAACTAAATATACACATCTGCCTGTAGCCTGTAGCTGTAGTTCAACCGCTTAATCTGTTTAGGTGTCAGGTATTGTAAACTAATTGTCTTTAAAGAGCAAGTTGTTGGATGAAATGGATGTAATTCAGCAGTGTTTCGTGTTTGTTGTTGTGATTTGTGGCTGGGCTGTGAACATACAGGTAACAAACTGTGTGTAGTTGCTTTTCAACATCAATATTTTGGGTTAAAGGTTTTCACTGTTTTTTTACCTTTTAACTTGCTTCAAGTTTGACATGACAAATCTTCCAATGCGGTTGTTAAAATATTTATAAAAATCACGAATTACAAATTGCTGTTTAAAATAGATTTTGATAAATGTATGTCACAGCACAGGAAGCTACTGTACTATAATTTCAGCTCTGTTCCTGTAGCTTAACTGGTAGAGTATTTCATTACCAGTGCAAAGTTTGTGGGTTCAAATCTCAGGGAACACATGCACTGATGAATTGAATGCACTGCAGGTTGTTTTGGATAAATGTGGCCGCCAAATGCATAAATGTACTGAAGCAAAGGTGAGCTCTGTATAACATGTGATGTTATACAAAGATCTGAGACATAATTTGAAGCTAAATAAATGTTATCTTTCATGTCTTCCTCAATCTCTTGCTCTTGGTTTTAATCTGATATTCAGTGTAGAGATGTGATGTTGTTGACTTTCTCTTGTGTCATGGGTAGATTGGGGGTTGTTTGCATGTACGTGTGTGTGTGTGTGTGTGTGTGTGTGTGTGTGTGTGTGTGTGTGTGTGGATGGGGTAAAGTACCTCCCTGCTCCTCTCTAATGTGGACTAAAGTGCTTTCTCTCACTGATTAACTCAGGAAGTTTCCCTGCAGAAACATATAGCTCATAAACACAGGCATGTTGTGAAAGCTGCCGTCACAGAGGCAGAGGCTAAGACTACCACACATGCATGTTTAGCAAGTGAGCCTTATTAAATGTATGAATAGGTGTGATTTCATGCATCTTTTAGCTTTAACATTGTAATAAATTTTGTTTTTTTAAAATGTATTATAAATGCTTACATTCTAATTATTTCCAGTAGTTTGGATCAAGTTTTTATCCAAACATTTTATCCAAAACTTTTAACTGCCAGTTGTTATTATTATTATTATGTTATTATTGTTTTAATGATTCAATAATGTTCAACTTTTTGCATTAATATAAGGCTTGTTTCACGCTTCTTGTGCTGTGATGTAAAAGATGCTAAATATACCACTTGCTTTCAGCCCATAGTTTCTTTCAGCCTGTGTCCAAAACTCGATTTATTTCGTTGTGGCGTGTTTACATCATGAACTATAACTATAGCGATAAGTAGAACTACATGAATACATCCAGCCGGTGTGAAGAACATCACTTTTGTTACATAATTCTGAATAATAATCTGCTCAAGGCTGACGCTGAACTCCTGCTGTCTTTGAAGATCAAATTATTCTAAATCTTCTTTTGGAAAATCTTTACTGGCTCTTTGAAGGCAACACTGAGGGAGGGATAATGTGACAACAAGGGAATTATTCCCTCATTTTCCTTCCCACTAAACTCTCTTGCTGTTGTGATGAACAGTCAGCAGAAATGAGGCTTGTGACAGAGAGCATGTGTCAGTTTAAAGCATGTGAAACTCACCTGTGAATGGAATGCTGCCGCTCCGGACTGTGAGTGTTTCACAACTGATCCTGTCAGAAGAATCTGTGTGTAAAGTGTCCAGAGTCATGCTGTATGATCTGGAATGTGTTGGTTTCTGTTGACAGCAGTGGAATGTTTACAGCACAGACTCAACAGCAGATAAAACAGACACATCTGTCTGCTTGTTTCATTGAGGAGAAGTTGAGAAGTTGTGACACCACATAGTTTGGCAGCTCAGCTGCAACTTTGTGAATCTGTTTATGATTAGATTATGATTATATACAGAAGCTACTGTTACAATATAATTAAGCAGTACAGAGACACACAGTGTATTACAGCATATAATATAAATGCAATATTTTACTGAACTGATTTGAAATTTTCTTACTAATAGAATAACACTGAGGTGTTTGTAAGTTTGACACAATTAAAAATGAAAGAAGATTCTAAAACACACTTTTCATGACTTTATAATATGCACCGTATGATAGTAATGTAGGTACACCTAAAACAGACTGTAAGGAACTTTTAATCTGATTGTGCAGAAGGAAATAGAAGTATGTGTTTGGTTTTTGTTGAATAAACATTAAGTGCAGTTTCAGAAGTAGTTTCAGAATTTTCTAATGACTTACACTAATAAAAGATTAAAGGGAAGGTCAAAGCACTGTTTTGCATTTCCAGACAGGTACACTGTAAAACGTGTTTATAGTTTTATAATCCTCAAACATACTGTAAGACAGTGATCCAAATGGCAGTTATATTTGATCTGGGTTTGTGTAATCGAATCACTCAGTTAATAAGTTAATAACACAGTTAACCACTGTAGTGATCGGACAGTGAGCAAGATTACAGTTTACTTCTAGCAGATTATTACACAGGTGTCTTACTATATATTGAAGGAAAGACATGAGCTATATCTAAAGGCTATAGTATTATGGAGATGTGGGGATGGGCTTTTTTGACTTAGGCATGTAAATTGTGACTTGCTAACACAGCAAGCACAAAGCAATGCACCGGCACAGCCCACAACACCCTAGCATTACGGCGATGGGTTTGGCGGAGGGTTGAGTTCACTATGTGTCAGTGGTAGTTAGACATGTTTGGGTGTAGTTTAGTTTTATAGTAATAGTAATCATATGACCCAGATGCTGCTTTCTGTGGAAATGTGGTGTGACCATATGAAAAGAAACAGAACTTTCTCTGTCACTGTGTCTCTGTCTGTTTGACTCTCGCTCTCTCACTCTGTCTTTGTCTGTCTGTCTTTCTGAGGCAGAAACAGAAGTATATGTGTGTAAAGGACAGTGCTTAATAATTGCACTCATCTAACCCTCTCTTCACCCCACACATAATCGCACACTCACAAGACTGCATGCTGTCGTCAGCCAGCGTGTGTTACGCAGGTTTGCTCTTCAGAAAGCACTGCAGCACTCAACAGAGAAACACTTGATCAAGCAGCAGCTGTGGGGACGGCAGCGAGACGCGGACGTGATTCTGCATACGTGTGTAATATGTTATATCTCAGGTATTTCTCATGAACTGCTCACACATCAGAGATCGTGTCTGAAGGCCACACACTGAGGTCACGGTTGGCTGGTCAGAGCTGCTGTCTGTGCAGTGTGCTGTGCTTACACGCTTGTTTCTGTCACAAGTGCTGTGATCAACTCTGGTAAGCTCAATGTTGCTAATGAGTCAGCCATTAAACCCCACAGCCGTCCTTAACACACAAACATCAGCAGCAAACTGGGTATTTTGAAAGCTTTGTTTTCCAGTAAAAGTTCTCACTGGTGTTGGGGTTTCTACATGTTGGTGGCTATGTCAGGCCTGTATCAGAGGTGATTTACAGTTCTAAGCATTACAGTGTTGCTTCAGTTGAAGTTATTTACTCATGCAATAGTGCTGTTGTGCTCAAACATCAGAGGCCTGTATGTCATTTACAGGTCGTTACAATAGTTCTGATATACAGTAAAACAACAGTAAATGTGTGAGACTGTTTTGGTACAACAGGTATTTCAGTTAGATAAATGACATTACGTAACTTGTGTTTTGCATTTATTGTGTATTTTATCTCTGCCAGTGGAACATTTCTGAAAAAAAACTATATTTTTTTATGACATCAGCATAAAGGTGTGTTCACACCGGACACGAATTGCGCGTCAAATTCGCTTCATTTGCGCGTAGCTTGACGCGTGAACATTTTGAGCTCAACACTGACCAAAAAATGCAGATTTCTTTAATAGTCTACAAATAAGTGTTTTATATGCGTAACAATGTCATTTAGTTTTAAGATGTTAGGGTGTTTGTTAATTTATGGTGTTGATGTGATGTTTAGGCTTTTTCAGCTACTGCATGTGGGAGGCAGTCAGTAACTGAGCATGTATTTATTGCACAGTACTGTTTTATTTACTGAATGTCAGTTACATGTATTTGTCTGTTGTATATATTTGTCTACATATTGTCCAGAGGAGGGGCCAGGCACAAGACCCTAGGGTACATTGAGTAGTTGTTGTGACACTCCTCCTCTACAGGTTTCTTTGAATGATCAACATGTTTGTTTGAACTTACATTAGCAGCGTGAGGTTTTATGAGACCCACTGTTAAGAGGCTGGATAAATGGATCTGGTGAGTTAACACTGAAGTGTCAAAAGCTGCAGAATGGACACCAGCAGCAGGACTTCAGTGATGGATGGCAGGACAGTTTCTGTCAAATATCAGAATTTGGACACTGACTGGTTGTTGTTTAGCAGGTTGCTGTGTGAGAGAAAAGAAGATATCTAATTAGTGTGATTATGTTTTGCTGTTACACAAGAGACAGGTGTGTAATTTACTGTTTACTGGTGTGACTGAAGAGGTTTTCTCAGCAGTACAGTTACCCAGGTCTGCATGAATTTGTGAGAAATTGCCGGTGGGAGGGGAGTGTTTGTGATGCGTGGGATGAATCATTATATTTAATGCATAACCAGAAGTTCCTAGAAAAGTAGTTCCACCACGAAAGGACATTTTTTCTTTGCAGTCTTGTTTGCCAAATAAGTCTGAGCACATTTCTGTTTGAAATACTCTGCTCATTTTCTTTTGTAAGATCATTACTGTAAAAGCACACACTGCTGTCTGGAAGGATGAATGAAGGATTGCTTTAAAGGTTTTATAGGTAGAATGTTTACATGAGTTAATATTATTTTTTTGCCCACATCTTTTCATTCTGCAGAAAACTATGCAGTTAGCGGTCCAGAGGGAAAGACAGAGTCTGTGGCCACTCTGCAGCCGCAGGCATCCCTCAGCTCCCTGCAGAGCAGCTCCCCGGGACCCAAGCGCTCGGGGAACACCCTAAAGAAGTGGCTGACGAGTCCCGTCCGGCGCCTCAGTCACGGCAGCAACATCAAGAAGATCCCCAGCAAACAGAAGCAGAAACGTGACGGACGCAAGAGCATCGATCTGGGACCCCCTGAGCTGCAGGATGACGCTCTGGAGGAGGTACTTTAGTCGGTTAACTCTCACTAAACATTCTTTTCATGTTAGTGTTACAGGAACATTTTGTGATGCTTATCTGAGTTTGGACAGAAGCTTTAGCGTCACTGTTTCATAAGCTCTCCTTCTCATTTTTTACGCAGTTATGGCCGTGAAAGGGAAAAGTAGCACTGTTGTTTCATGGGCTGTATTAATGCGTTATTAAAGGGCGGCTGTGGCCCCACCAGCGGCTCTTGTTCAGATGGGAGGGTGATGATTAGCCCGACTCTTTAAAGCTCTGTGCCGTATAATGTGTGATACAAAAGAGCCTCTGTGCTTTTGAAACACTGTATGTGAAATCCAGCACAATGGGCCACATTAACAATGACTGCTGTATTCCAGAGCAGCACAACATTCCTCATTTCAGGACATTTAAGCTATTGCACTAAATGTCACAAAATAAGGCAATAAGCCAATCAAAGTGTGTTTTAGTGGTTTTACTACAGTTGATATCTGTAGTTTGACATGGTGTAAAATCATTGCCACACGGCCTCATTGCTTAATCCTTTCATAAATTGGCAGCAACAGCAAAATGAAAGACAAAAACAAAAATTAATTTGTACAAATAGTGAGTAATAATAACATTTTCACATTTTGTGAATACAGTGTGAGCGGTGCTTGCTGTGTAAAATGTGCTGCTACAGTGCTGTGGATGCTAAGTAGCTGTTAGTTCTTAATGGTAATAACAGTCTTTCTATAGCACCTTTTACAGTATGTATTGTAGTAAAGCACAATAACAATTAATAATAATTAATAGCATTTTTTACTAAATATTTCTCACCGATCTAAACAAGGATGACTGTGGCGAGAATTACTTCTAAAACAAGTAATTCAAAACAAGTCTCTGCATACCTCCATACAAGTAGCTTTAAGAAATGTGGTGTTTCAGGAAATGCAGATAACTCACTGTGAACCATGATGCAGAAATATTACCATATAAAAGGTGTCAGTTAGGTCTCTACACCACCACAAAGGTAAGATCTGGATAGATTTGCTTAAGTTCCTCTGAATATGTTGTATTTTTTTCCAGAGAGTGCGTAAGGAAGAGGGAACACTCTCCAAATCATCAGGGATCCACAGCGGAGGAGAAGAGGAACCAGAGGACGAGTCCCACACCCCTCTGCCTCCCCCCATGGAGATCATCAAAGACCCCTCTGCACAGGAAGACAAGGTAGACAGATGGCTTCAGGAGAGAGTGTGATGTCACAGGTCTCAGCAGAGATTACATGTCATTCATCATGTGCTCATAACTATCAGCACCTGCCTCCCTCAGAGGAGTTTCTCCTCCCTCAGATCACTTTCTCCTACTGTCAGTGTCATCCGTAACTCCTTAGACGAAGACTGTAAAACTTACTATCAACTAACCACAAACTAACCCTGTTTTTGCAATGGAGTGAATTAACAGCAGTGAAACTCATACATTTTTATGTGCCGTTGTTTTGATTCATTTTACTGCCTGAATGTAAAATCTCATGAGAACATGTTCAGGTGATTTTGGGGAGTAATGACACCTGCACATGGTCCTGAAATTCACTCCTGCACTTATCTGCATGCTTCTCTTCCCCTCAGACTGAACCTTGATGAACTAGCCTAAAGCAACAACCTGAGCTTGTGCTGTTCTGATCTGTGTGTTTCTTTTTCCTCCTGTGCTAATGTCTCTCTTCCCGACCCACCGGCACATAGTCGGCTGCACTTCTGGCTTCACGGCAGAGCTCTGCTGACATTCCCAGTGCTGCTGAGCTTGTCAGTGCTATAGAGAAACTGGTCAAAACTAAGATGGTGAGTTTGTCATGATCGCATGCCAGTTTTCCCTCGGCTGGCTTAAGCAGGAAGGTTTGATCTAACAGTCTCCTGCTCTCTGTCTCTTCAGTGGTGTTGTGTTGTGTGACATCACATGAAACATCGCTTTTGTTCTGTGTGGGTTTGTTTATGGTTTTAGTATTACTTAGACTTTCAGACTGTACACATGACCTTGTTTATCAAGCACAGGGAGAGCTGTTAGATTTGTGTGGGATGTAAACATGGTGATGTGTGTGTATGGAGTGTGTCTGTGTGTATAGATTGTATCTGTGTGTATGGAGTGTATCTCTCTGTATGGAGTGTGTCTGTGTGTATCCAGTGTGTCTGTGTATCCAGTTTGTCTGTGCGTATAGAGTGTGTTTGTATAGTGTGTGTGTGTGTGTGTGTGTATAGAGTGGTGATGTTGTTATTGTTAGTTTAAGAGCATGTTTTTTCATTGATCGAATGATTTCTGTCTGTCACCTTTATCTGTGTTGTTGAACAACATTTATGGTGCATGTAACCATTGTCTAATGAAACTAATATAATGCAGGATGTAAAGTACTGAAGAACAGGGTTTCAATGTAACCTCCTGGATCTGATGAAGAAACATGTTTACAGCTCTGAACCCTCTGTGCAGAACGCTGATTCTGTACAGAAACAGCGTAGGACATATTTTAAATCATAGATGCAGAATAGGCATTTCTTTGTCACATAGCAGTTGGTGGCTATTTACTGCATAAAAGAAGGGAATCCTTTTCATACTGGAACAAAATTCAGTCCCTGTACTCAGTGCTCTCTCTATTTCCAGCCCTGATTATATCTGAGGCATTTATGCCTAAAACTTAAGAGATCATAGAGAAAGATTGATTCAGCGTTTCCAGTCTTTTAACTGTAAATGTTTAACACAAAATATCCTGCAACACACAGAAACATGTATATGAATGATCCAGTTTATAGTTTAAAATCTCATTTCAGAGCAGCTGAAACTTGCTTGAACCTTTACTCCTGCAGTTTGTTGTCAGTCAGAGTTTTTGAGCCGTGCTGCTGGTGTTGTGCTACAACGTCCGTTCTGTTGCATTTACTGTATCCAGTCTGTTCCCCCAAACAGACTGACCAGAGTCGCTTGTGTTTGTTGTTCCTCTAGACGCTGGAGCCAGGCACCTACCCAGGATTCAGCACGGTGAACCCAGCAGAGCAGAGCCCCACGCCACCCAGAAACCCTGAGCAGGAGCAGAAGGCCAAAGCACTGCGGGGACGCA
The DNA here is from genome assembly GCA_036877545.1 of Yasuhikotakia modesta. Taxonomy (NCBI): domain Eukaryota; kingdom Metazoa; phylum Chordata; class Actinopteri; order Cypriniformes; family Botiidae; genus Yasuhikotakia; species Yasuhikotakia modesta. The sequence continues at coordinate 2,102 of JBAJNP010013291.1, read as the reverse complement.
TGTAAGACACACATTCTTCCCTCAGATGGGTTGATTTAACCAGCATGATGATTATCATTGTAAAAGAGATGACCAGTTCAATTGTATACCCCATTTCTGTCTAACAGCTCCATCTGTGAGTGTTTTAATGTTTCAGTGTTTTGTAATATTTGTAAAAATGAGCATAAAATGTGTTAATTGTTTCAAACTTTTGTTATAATGGTTCTGTGTTTCAGGTTTGTTTTGAATGAATTAGTTCAGACAGAAAAAGACTATGTGAAGGATTTAGGAACTGTGGTTGAGGTAAGAACAACATCACACAATGATGACAGATTTAGAATAATTTTAGCATGAATGTATTCAGATATGTTTATACACAGTGTGTGTTCAGTATTTTGCTTGTGTTGCATGAGGATAAAAGCTATTTGCATTCAGCTCTTTATAGCCCTGACGTTATCTGCTGTGTCATCACTAGTTTGCATTGCCATAAGAGATCATCAGTCTTCCAGTGTTTACTTACTCTGTCTGTGTTTATTATAACTTACTGCCTCTGACACTCATGTGATGATGAAATCTGTTTTCTAAAGGGTTTTATGAAGAGAATTGAGGAAAAAGGAGTTCCTGATGACATGAAGGGAAAAGATAAGATTGTCTTTGGAAACATTCACCAGATATATGACTGGCACAAAGAGTGAGTCTCTTAGGTGTTTGTTGTGAGTCAAATGTTTTTCTACAGGACTCAGATTAGATTAATGCTATAAATTGCTTTTTCCTTCTGAAGTTTCTTTGTGGGTGAGCTGGAAAAGTGTCTTGAAGATCATGAGAAGCTGTCTGGCCTGTTCAGGAAACATGTAAGTGTGTGTGTGTGTGAGAGAGAGAGAATGCTGAATTATTTTTGTGTGTGGGTGTTCTTGTACATTTACATGTATTATTCTACATTGTGAAGACCAGTGTGAGCTGTTAGGTGATTGGATGGAGGACATTTTGGCCCGTCCTCAATGGCACCCCTTTAAAGGGCCGCTTAACCTAAGCTTAGAATTAGGCATTTGGTTGGGAAGGTTAGGGTTAAGTTTAGTTGCTGGATGGAAAATGTGATAAGCCTGATATAAAATCAGTCTATGGAAAGACCTCAGTGATATAGTCAAACAAACGTGTGTGTGTGCGTGTGTGTATGTGTGAGTGTGCATAACTCAGTCATAACGTGTTTGTGTTCATACACATGTAGGAGAGACGATTACACATGTATGTGGTTTACTGCCAGAACAAGCCCAAGTCTGAATACATTGTTGCAGAGTATGACTCATATTTTGAGGTAAAGTCCACTTCACTCTTTCCTCTCTGTTAAAACATTAAACTAAGCAGATACAGTAAAGCGTGTGCAGATTCATCAACAGATGATACTCATGTCTGCTTCTGGCTCTCAGGGAATCCAGCAGGACATCGGCTCCAGGCTCTCCATCAGTGACTTCCTCATTAAACCCATTCAGAGAATCACCAAGTATCAACTGCTGCTGAAGGTAACATCAGACACGGCGTTTCCCTTTACTCAGTCAATAATGATGTCAGTGACTCAACAGTCTTTCTCTTTCTCTTTTAAAGGACTTCTTGAAATACAGTGTAAAGGCTGGTTTGGATTGTCAGGATATAGAGGTAGAAATTAATTAGCATTCTTGCTTTGTATAACATTGTTTTTTGTAATAACTATAAAACACTTTCATTATTTTTAAATGATGTCAGTATTTATAATCAAAGGTTGAAACATATTGATTCGTTTCCAGAGGTCAAACAGATTGTGTTTATTTCATTGTGTAACAGAAAGCAGTAGATTTGATGTCCCAAGTGCCCAAGTTGTGTAATGACATGATGAATCTGGGCAGGCTGCAGGGATTTGAGGTATTCACAACACACAACAACACTTTAACAAACGACTGTGTGTATGTCTAACTGTAAAAGCTGTTAGGTTGTTAAACTCCATGGTTCAAAATTATTATCTAGGTTTACATCTGCACAGTAACATATTTACAATGTGCATAGAATCTGTATATTAGCTACTGTAGAACAGCATTTAACTCTAATTCCTGACTGGAGCTGCTCTTGTATTCATTTTTAAATGTAAGTGTCCA
>JBAJNP010013290.1:0-12305 GCA_036877545.1 Yasuhikotakia modesta | reverse complement strand
GTTCCCTGTTAGCTCTGTGGCTGTGTTTTTCTTTTTGCAGTATATTTAGCATTTAAATTGTTTATTTTAGTGATATCCACACAATGCATTGCAGAGCAACGCTCTGGTTAGCTTTACTCATACAAGCAATTTACAATTGCCTCTGTAACGCTCTGCTACATACATATAGAATTGTGCTGTTGTTAAAAATCAGAGCTGTCACATTGATTTCTTCCAGCCGGTATAATTGATCTTGAACTGAGAAACGCAGCAAGGTTTGGTTTCTCGAAGGCTAGACCTTCTGAGGTTATATTTGCATAGATTCTCAGGAGAACGACCCAATCAAGGTCTCTTTCCTGCAGGAGCCATGCAGTGCATCTTTCAGCCAATAATAGTCTAATTCTTCCAGGATGGTTTTTGAAGCTGCAGCTATATTTCCTTTATGAATTTCTCCCTAAGGTTTTTGGTTGTTTTTTCCCACCATCAATATTCTTCAGCGTTCACAGGGGAACAGAGGTTTAGTTCAAAGGCATGATGTGTCAACACCTCTGCGCTCTGCCTAATGGTGGCCAGTCATTGTGATGCCAGTTCTTATCAGTTCGCCTCCAATTGTCCTGAAAATACCAGCTGCCACAGAGACGCGTGGGTGAAGAGTGTGTAATTGAGGGCTGCTGAGCTGGGTTAACACACACTGTCATTGTATTCTTCTCTGATTGCCCTTTGATATGTGGAAAAATTAGGACATGTTAGTGTAGTTTACTGCCTTTTATTTAATTAGTTTAATGCCAGTGCCTGTGGCTTAGTTGGTGGTACATTGTGCTGGGAGTTCAAAGGTTGTGGGTTTGATTCCAAAGGGCACGCATATACTAATACACATATGCCTTGTGTATACACATATACACATCAGTTGCTTTAAAATAAAGCTCCTGGCTAATGCTTAAGTGAAATATGAATGTAATTATTTTACTGGATCCATATGAGGACAAAGAGTAATTTTTTAAATTTAGATGACCCTTCTAAGGGCTGTTTCTTTCTTCAAATTATACGTCCCCTCTCGTTTCCTAATGTCCTTTGAGCGCACAACAAAGCTTTTGTTTTAGCCGGGGATTAGATGATGAGGGCTGACAGGGCACACATTGCATCTTATGGCTTGGTTTCTATGGAAACCAGGTTACATTTGAAGACATTTGAAGGGAAAACCCTCGGGCCCAGTTTGCGCTCTGACTCAGTTTCAAAACAAATCTTAATTGAATTTGCGAGCCTCCTGATATTACTCATATGCTCCAGCCGTGGCCCAACCCGGATGAACCCTGTGCCTGAGGAGGGGAGGGGAACCTAACAGCCCCCCGTCCCTCCCCCCACCTTTAATGTGCTATCTCATAGGACAGAATGTTCTCCGCTCTGCTCCTGCAGCAGTTGGCTGGAAATTTCAGTGCCAGGAGAGGCTTAGAAGTGTTGCAATACAGGTGTGAAATGAATTCTGAAAAAATAATTATGCATCAAAAGTTGAGATTAAAAAATAAATATTTATGTTTTTTGTTATATAAAAATGTCACGCAGTAGGTAATTTTAAGCAAATACCTAAATAGAGAGCAAATAACAGCATGTTTGCATATCTTACTAGCCATAAAATCATTACTAGCCATTATAATCAGTGCTCTGAACAGGATATGATGTCACTCACTGCATGTACAATTGTGACTCAATCCGCAGAAATTCACACTTTTAAATAAGTTGTAATTCTGGAATAAAATAGACTGAAAAAGCCTCTGTTGATTGATTGATTGATTGACTGACTGATTGCATTTGTGAACCGTAATAAGCACAACCCATTAACTGACTATTATAGCTAGCCTTGTGTTGAGTTTCATGCTGGTTTGCAACCAGGTCTATAGGGAGTCACAGTGTCACACGGTTTAAAATAATTACCCATATATCACAGGGTGGAAGGAACGCCTGCTCACGCTGCTTCACAGCTGCACGTCTTATTGCCCCTGTCTTCATGCTGATAACAGACAAATTATGTCCAGTGTGCTTACTGTAAAAGTTTTATACCATATATATATACATTTACATTGGGCTTTAGACATATTGGATATGCTTGGGTTCAAATTGGGTGCTTTACATCCAGTTAACAATTTAGCATGTAGGAACAAGCTAATATTTCCAGTAAATAAGAAAAATGTAAAAAAAAACATTATAAGAACAATATGCAAACTTTTTAATTTTGTAACTTTTTAATGAGTGATTAACATTTCACTCACTAAACAAGAATATTGTTTTTGATTTATGATATATAATGATAGAAAAGTTGTACTGCAAGAATAACTTTGAGAGAACTTTGTTCCCTGTTAGCTAAACATATGCTACAAATTTTTTGACGTAAAAATAAAACAGTATTAAATTGTTTAATCCCTCCCTGGGTCTGTCATATTAGCATGACTTTATCAGCACTGTCCAGCTGTGAGTGCTAACCAATCTTATTAAAGATCAAAAGTCAACAGACCAGAGCAGGCGAGAGGCACATTTGGCATACTGGATCATTTCACATGACAAAACACAAGCTATGGCAGGGTTTGAATGTGAAAATCCTCTGCACACACAAATCCCTGGACCTAGAAATTTCATACCCATCCAGGATAAACCCTGAGCCCTTCAAACGGACACTTCAGAGAAAGCAGTTTACCAAATTCAGAGCCCTTGACAGCTTATTCACATGAAAAATAGATGTTCAGCAGAAATGTAGCTTTTGGAATGGAAAACTATTAGAAACTTTTGGGAAGCAACACATATTTTTCTGTTAAGACTGATGCGTATTGCTGGACATAGTAAACACAATTTTTTTATCTGGCTTTAACATTAACCAGTCAGTTTATATTAAATAACCTTGAAATTGACCAGACATGTTCTAAATGTCATGGCTGGAATTAAAGAGCGGCTTCAACCGTAATTTGTCATGTTTTAATTAATTTTCCCATTCCTTCTGGAATGTAACCTTAATGCCATTTTTGCATTATTATTGTGTGCTGACAATAGCCAATTAAATGCTTTGAGGAATGAGGAACTGTCTGAAGAACAAAACTTCCAAAAGACCCGAAATTAGATCTGGCCCCAAGCTATTTGAACTGTCAGTAGAGATTTATACTCCATTTGAGCAAGGACACATTCTACACTTCTTTGGAAGCCCAGGAAGATCACAGCATCCATTATTCCCAATAAATCAAACCAGTGAAAGTCATGAGAGGAGGGGTTTATACCACTGTTAGAAAAAGAAGAAAAACACAATCAGTATTTCTTCAGAGAAAAAAATATATAGAAAATAAAAATGCATTCCAGTGCTATAATATTAGAACCTATAGCATCAAGTCTATAGGGGGTCTAAAGGTTTTTCATAGTAAAGAAATATAAAATTAAAACCTATAGATGCATAGCAAAGAAATATAATATAAAAACCTATAGCATCAAAATCTACTGGGAATCTATAGGTTTTGCATAGTAAAGAAATATAATATTAAAACCTATAAATGCATAGTAAAAAAACATAATATTAAAACCTATAGATGTATAGTAAGGAAAGAGGGTCTATAGGTTTTGATGCTATAGGTTTTAATATTACAGCAGTGGAATGCATTTTCTATATAGCCCCTACAAAATGTGAAAGATGCCTCTCCCCTCCACCCTTTTATTTTAAATGAATATTTACACGGTGCTCGTCAGCAGTCTTGGATCTTCTCCAATCCATTTGTTTTGTTGCAAGCAAATTCTGTGTAATGGTGAAGAAATGAGATGGAGCTTTCTTTCCGCCTACATGTATAAGAGTCATTCACGGGTGCAACGCTTCTCAGTGAGAGCCCTCGATACGGCTGCAGCGTCTTCCGCTAGCATTGTTCTGCTGGAAGGAGATTATAGGCCTGTGGTGACACAATATCCGTGATAACTTTAATTACATTTCGTCATTTCTGCACTGTGTGACTGTGAGAGTGTGCGCGTGTTTGCAAAATCAGTTAATTTTATGGTTTAGCAAATTTGGTTGCAGTAAATAAACTTTAGGGTTGTGTGACTAAGTGAAAATGGAGAGGCCGGGGCTAGATGTCACACTGTTTACCCAAGTAAACCTTAGAGTTAGAGTTCATTTTTTTATTTTAAGAGTTAAATTAACTTAAATTGTATTTTTCTTATTTCTATTATTGTTACTAAAAAATAACATTTAACATTATGTAACAATTTACATTTTTGTTACTTAATGGTAATGTTGCAGAAATATTCTTACAGCATAAAAATGTTATCTTGGTAGTTAGACCTTATAGTTTATAGTAAAATAGTTGTGACTTGTTTCCCTAAGTGACAACTAGCCCCGGCCTCCCCTTATAAACATTAGTCATTTGACACTTCCTGGACCTAACACACTGTTCCTTCTGTTTTTCTCACTGTTTTGGCCATCTGTGTGTCCATATTGTGTGGCCCATTACTTCCGGCTGGCTTTAGACATCACTGTCGGTCTTCCCGTTGGTGTGATAATAACGTGCGGTTTGGCTCTCCTGCTGATCTCCGCATTTGTCTCCTGGAAGCTGTGTTGGGTTCCTTGGAGAAACAAAACGCTCTCATCCAGTTCTGCGGCCCTCGCCCCCGACGACTGCCCTTCACTTCAGCCGCCATCTCTTCTGCCGAGTCCTCAGCCGTCCGAGGTCGCTATGGCGACTGAGAAGGAAAAATACCCTCTGGCTTCAATGGGCTTCCTGGAGGCAGCTGTTAAAATAAGCCACACATCTCCGGACATCCCTGCTGAGGTGCAGCTCTCCATGAGGGAGCATTTTTTGCGCCGTACGCAGCGCATGCAAAGACAGACCACCGAGCCGGCGTCATCCACCAGGTGACAGTTTCAAACTTCATCCAGGGACACACATACATTTTGTCTCATACACATTCAAGCATGATTTTATACATATTCACGTATGTTTACATTGCCTCTAGGGTGAATTGTCCTAATGTGGGACACTTAGGTTTCAGTGGGTGTGGCTTTTCCCCAAACCAATGAATGCCAGTAAATATAAACAATATAAACAGTTATAAACAAATCAAAGCTGTACTGCCATGTGTTCAAAGTCACATGACCTAATAACATTTGGATTTACCATGTTGGCTTAACATTAAAATATACTACAGGCCCATAATACAAAAATGTCCTACACTAGGGCAATACACCCAACAACAGGTCCAAAAATGAAAAAATTGAAAATGAACATGAATTTTAGATTTTACATATATTTTTATATGTTTTGAGGTGGCACAGACACAAGTTTAATCCTATTTCATCCAGTATGTTATTCCAGCATGGTTTAAACAAGTTTCAAAGAACATTTTTTTCTTGTTCTTGTTTTTTGTTTATTTTAAATTTTAATTTGAATCACAGGTTGTCTCAGACTTCTGGTTTCCCCTCACTGAACACATTTACACATTTCATTCCTATCAGTCACATGCAGATGTGTTTACACCTGAATGCAGTGCAAACTGTGGGCCACACATTCACCCGCTCAGTCATAACTCATTTAAAGTCACCGGTTCTGCATAATTAAATCTGTGTGCCTTCCTCTATTTGCGAGGTGGACGTGACTAAACAGTAATTCTTTCATTAAGAAAGGCCTTTAAAGACTTCATTAATCATCTGTAACTCATAACTGAGAGCCACAGGAGAAACAATATTTACAAGCTTAAAATGAGAAAAATGTATTGCTGATGGTGCAAAATTCTTTCATCTCAGTGTACTTTGTTCTTTGATGCATTCAGTTATTGCTGTGTCACTTCGGTGTGTGTGTAAAATTTTTAACTGTTGTGTAATCCCTGAACTCAGTTCAAGTGTTACTCGCGCACACTTGATTAATTAAAGATAGTTCCAGGGTACTTCATTATGACAGTACTTGGCCAAGTGTTTGTCATGTCTTATTTGCCACTTAAGGAGTAATTTCTAAATTAGTTAGAATATTTGGCTGCTCTTGACGACCTTCGAGATATTAACGTTTTGCTCTAGCTCTGGTGGAGAAGAGAAAATAATTTTGTTAATATCAAGTCATACGCGGTTGAATGAATTAGCCATCATTCATTGTAGTAATCAGGTTCATTTTGAGGATAGCTGTTACATAACTGATTAAAATAAATCCAGACGATTTTTCTCTTAGCTATACGCTGCTTAAGACTATGGGTGGGCATCCCGGGGCTTCAGTTTTAAATGATTTAAATTTTTTATTAAATCCCCAAATGCCCCCAAATTATCACATTTTCTTCAACACAGTTTTCTTGTCTGGTGTTTTTTGTCTCTACTAAAGGCCGTGCAGAGCTTTGTATTCTCCTTTATACCTCAGAAATAATTTTGCGACATTTGAAAGTCTGACACACGTTCTAGTTTGTTCTGTGTTCAAGCTAATTTATTTTTAAAGGAAAATAGTTAAAGACATGAGCCTTGAAAACATAAACAACAGTTTCTTTATTTGACAGATGCACACATTTTAACAGCTTGCTAACTTATAAACATTACATACTTTATAAGTGCATACAAGTCCACTGAAGGCCAGAACAGTTTTTTTTACTTTGACAAACTAAATAAACCCACAACTTTTGACTTTTAGGTCCAAATGGGTGTTTTTAAAACTCTGTTTTGTTTTCTGTTCTGTTTTAATGAATTTAACTGTATTAAAAAAACGAATTCAATGTTTTCCAAACGCTATTGTGTTTCAACACCCTTATTATTTATCTGTCTGTCTTTCTCTTCTTTACATAATTTTTCCAGGCATAGTTCATTCAAACGTCACCTCCCCCGTCAGATGCAGGTGGGCAGTTTGGACCTGGGCGACGACTATGAGGTGGATGAACGTCCAACCAGCATTGGCCGCATCAATCCTGAACTCTACAAGCAGATGACCACGAAGAACGAAGACTCCAGCAACGGCGAAAGTGGCAAAACCTGCGGCAAGATCAGTTTTTCTCTCCGTTATGACTATGAGAATGAGATGTTACTTGTTAAGATACTCAAGGCGTTCGATCTTCCTGCCAAGGATCTCTGTGGAAGCTCCGACCCGTACGTCAAAATCTACCTGCTGCCAGACAGGAAGCAGAAGTTCCAAACAAGAGTCCATCGTAAAACCCTCAACCCCACATTTGACGAGTCTTTCCAGTTTCCTGTGCAGTACGACGAGCTGCCCGCCAGGAAACTTCATCTGAGCGTTTTTGACTTCGACCGATTCTCGCGGCACGATATGATTGGAGAGGTCATACTGGACAATCTGTTTGAAGTGTCTGATCTCTCGAGGGAGACCTCCATCTGGAAGGACATTCAGTATGCTACCTCTGTAAGAATACCCTGCCGTCTGTCCTGCTTTAATGTGAAGTGCACTTGTATTGTGATAGTGCATCTCATATAGTCCCCAGCTAAAAATGTGAGGTTGTAAAAAATTACTCTAGCATTTCTATTAGTAAAAAAAGTAATTATAAAAAATGAATTATTTTGTAAGTTGCAGGAACGTTCAAAATGTCCATTGCTTGTTCACTTCAGTGCTTGTTTTTAAGAACATTATTTAAACATTAAGAGAACATAAGCCAATGTTCTGAGAATGCTCCCTATTAGCTGGGTTTTTGGAAAGTGTATAATGAGAAAACGTATGTAATCCAGTATATCATAAAAGCACCTCACATGGTGCTTTAAGGGTGATAAACATTTTTGACAAATAATTTAAGGTTGCCTTATAAGATAAAGGAGGTTTTTATTGAAACACCAGCAAGTACTCTTGATATTGCACTGGACAGACAGATTGTGTCTGGAGCTGATAAGAAAATCCATTGAACTTTATTTTAAACAACAGGCCATTAGCTCTATCAGTGCTTGCTAAGCTACACAAATTGCTTGTTTAGGTGTTTATTTAAACACAGTCACAATATTCACTCTTTGTACACCTAGCTGCAATTTAAGGTGGTAGGAACATTTCCCTAATGTTTTCATTAAGTAACAAAAACATTGAAAATGTTATATTGATAGCTCAATATAAGATTAACATTGTGTTAATGCTATTGCTTTGGTTATGAGAACATTCAAGTACTTTAAAACTGGTTTTGATATATGATAATATAATAATGTTAAAAAATATTATACTAATGCGCCTGCAAAAACATTGTTTGATAATGTTAAGAGAACTTTTAGAGAACGTTAGCCAACATTCTGAGAACATTCCCTGTTAGCTGAGCATCTGCCTGCTAGCAAACGGTAAGAATGCCAAATTAATGAAGGTTCTGGGATCTGGCCTCATTAACACAGAGATAAGTGAGTAATTGACACATGAGGTTGACTGGCACAGGCAGGTTGTATAATGGTGAAAAAGTAATTGCTTTTTTCTGTAATGGGCACTAATAAGAGTTAGTGCCAATCAAAGCACACTTCAAGATTGCAATATTAAACACTGCGCTTAACCTACAAAACAGATCTTGGGGTCATCTGAGGTTAGTTGACAAACGCTGTTTTTTTCTAACGCTGAAGCTATTCTCAGGGGCAATTCAATAAACTGGTGCTTATTGCTCTCATGGCAAAAAGCCGGCCGCCCATTTGAACAAAGGCACAAATTCTATTGCACTTGGCAGATGATTTGAATCTGAAATTTAAACCACATCTTCTGAGAACGATCGACATTAGGTTGATGCCAGCGGCCAAAAACCATTTTCAGGCAGAGAAGGGCATTTAAACTTAGTTAGCCACTAAATCTAACAAACACATCCATTTAGGCTATTTAAAGGATTATGAACATTATTTTAGATTGGACGATGCAATTGATCTAGTCCTGTGATAAGCATAGTTACAGGAAATCATTACAGCCCTACATTTGCAGGCTTTTTTAATTGACAGCAACTTTTTTTTATAACCAATTATTATTTTCTAACTATTTGTTAACCTTGCATTAAAATGCGACAGTAATTTTTAGTCAAATGCAATAACATAATTATTTATTTCCGTATACATAAAGTTCACTTTATGGATTATGATGTTTTAACAAATACTTTCCTGTGGCATGTTTACAGCTGTTTTACTGCCAAGTCTGGTATTGTGCCCTTCCATCAATCCACTTTAAAAAGTCTCTTCTGTGTAACACTGAAGCACAACCTGCAATAATCACCTTAGAGGCTAGAGAGACATTAAGCCACAAAAAGTGGAGTCATGGGATCTGTCATCAGACAGAGGCTTACTGCGCTCATTTAAAGTGATTCATATTTACACTACACTTAATACTGTTGAGGGGATGAATTTCAGAGCCATGAAAACTTCTGTGCTATGCATTGCACATGTTTAACTATCAGGTAAAATGGGCCTCTGATTTCTGCCTGAAATGCAAGTTTAAATCCTAGTGGTGGACAAAAAAATACAATTGCATTTGACCGGTGTATCAGTAACTGTTGTGTGTTTATTGCACTTTATGCTAGAGAAGCATTCAGAGTTAAAAACTGCAGATATCTCACTCTGCTTAGAATGTGTAGAAAAAGTGAATAATCAAAGATTTTCAAGAGGCTGAGATGAAAGACAGAGGACATGCAGCTCCATAAATAAGGCCCAGCGATGCCTGTGCCGTGTGCATTTCTTTTATCCAGTTAAAACTTGCAGAAACAGACATGCATGGATTACAGTAGCTGTGAGAAAATGATGGGCCACGTGCCATAGCTTAGCCCAGGCTGAAATGTTTAGCAGAGCTGACGTTTAATTAACGAGTTGCTGGAGCGATGTCCAGGAGAAGAACGTGACTTAGAGAATCGTAACAGCTAATTGGTCACTGTGGCTATATCTGTCCAAACAGCAATCCCTTAGACCTGGATATTGAGTCATAGGCTTATTAAAGCCAACCTTCAAAGTACAAATGCCAAACCGCATCCTCAAATACCAGTGAACAGCATCTCTCAACACTAACTAGCCTTTGGCGTATCTGTGAAACGACAACAAAATGACTGACATCCCATTGACGTAGGACTTTTTTCCCCCTCTGTTTAGCCATTGTACACACACAAAGGTAAATGATTACTAATACTGTATTGGCACTGAAGGTTCACTGACTGAATCAGCATGAGTCACACAGATCAATGTCTGATTCATAGCTCAGCTCGCTTGAAGCAACATCCAATCTATGAGCGTTTAATACATGAACGCAGCCATCGAATTGCTAAGTACTTAATTGTAGTTTTTAGCACATACAGCTTGCTAAAAACACACTTGTGCAAGGGAAACATTTGTGCCTTTCATTACAAATTATACTATCGTTCTGACTAAGTTCAAGTAAAGCAGAATTCACAGTTCTAAGGATTAATGTGTTTCCATTATGTATTAATGAGCATAGTGGGGCGTTAAGGCTCAATCTGCAGGTCTCACATTCAAAAAACGATGATCTTTAGCATCAGGGCAACAAACAGGCATCATGCTTGAGTGATGGCATATACTATATAAATATAAATAATGCAGAATTTTAATCATGTCTCACTAATTTCCTGTCATACATTTTTGTCTTTAATTAAAAATGCTAAACTTACAGATAACAATATTATAAGTCACATATTTTCCATGTGGTTTACGACTTTTAGACTTATTCAATATTTGCTATGCTTGTTTTTATTATATAACAGGGAGCTACAGCATTGATAAAGGCCTAATTTTGACCACCATGTCTATGTTTAGACAGTTACAACTGTACGTGTCACTGATACATGACTGTGTTTTACCTGTGTTACCACACAGATGTTTATGCATTGATAAAATGACCATTAAAATAGACTGGGCCATTGTGTTATGTGCTGCACTGACTTGTATGTTTGTGTTTGTGTGTCTCTCAAACAGGAGAGTGTGGATCTTGGGGAGATCATGTTCTCGCTCTGTTATCTGCCCACGGCAGGCAGACTAACTCTCACAGTCATAAAATGCAGGAACCTTAAGGCAATGGACATTACAGGATTCTCAGGTAGAATTTCTATCTCTCAATATTTTATTGGCCTGGAGCATCTAAACACAGACCTGGTGGAGGCTGTATAATTTAAAAGAGTCATTAACAAAGTTTATTTTTAATTAGATAACCGGTGCATTTTATAATTCTGTCACAGAACAGCTTGTGCAAAGATGGCGCAGTTAAAAAGTTTATTACTGGACTTGCAATGGTTGTGTTTTAAAGGCACAGCGAGACAAATAAAGAGTTTCTAAGGCTCAGAAAGGGGTGGAAAAATTAAACTATACAGTACAAAAACGTTTTTGATGCAAAACTATAAGTAGATCTAAAAAACATTAAATGCATCTACTTAGTTTGAATTACTGCTTTCACAAACATTTTTTGTTTGTCATTTTCTTCAAGTACTAAATGTTCTAATCAGAGTTAAGTATTACAAATCTCTCCGTATGGATTTGATTTAAACATAATTTCCCAGGGCATCAACAACATCAAAGTGTTATGCAAGAAACTATAAAGTAGAGTTTCGAATGTGATGCGGGAAACAATTTTAAGCTCCAATAGCAAAATATCACACACTGCCACGGTTTTTCCTTATAATGATATTTCACAGACCAGACATTTTTACTTTTATCCGCTCAGTAAATGTTTTTTCATTTGCTGTGAAATTGAATTCGCATGCGCCGGATAATATCTATTAAGAATTGCCTCAAGCAAATTTGGTGTCAGAACAAGTACTTCTCATCTGATTTGTTCTGCCCGAGCGGGAAGTGGTTTATGACTTAGTAATGTACAGACATAATAGATCAGACAAATGGTGTAATGATGGAGAAGGATGAAAATCAGTATGCAGCCCTGATGTTAGAATCAACTCTCCAATCATTTTATTTAAACACTCAATCAGAGCGGCTTTGCGTTCACACTGAATATTAATTCGGATCAATGCAGGTGTTTCAAATGATCTCATCCAGTCCCATATTAAAACTATTGTTGGAGATTAAATAATTTACGCTTAAGATTAGTGAACAGATCGGTTGGTTACGTCAGCAGCAGCTTAATATTAATGAATAAGAAAATATCAAAAATTAAAACGGGCTATGAAAGGTTTTAATCTGCAAATGGGAAATGAATACCGGTGTTCTCTCTGAGCAGATCCCTACGTGAAAGTTTCCCTCATTTGTGATGGGAGGCGTCTAAAAAAGAAGAAGACAACGACAAAGAAAAACACGCTTAACCCCACATATAATGAGGCCATTATCTTTGACATCCCTCCTGAGAGTATGGACCAAGTCAGCCTGCACATCTCTGTCATGGATTATGACCTGTATGTAACAGACTTGATGCTTGTAAAATGTAACACATTACATGTTCATATAT
>JBAJNP010013289.1:0-12306 GCA_036877545.1 Yasuhikotakia modesta | reverse complement strand
TCCTGCATGCATTAAGTGATCTACATCAAACTTGGGAACGTTGTTTGGTGTTGTGGGCACAATGATGTGGCTATTCTGTGTCTCATTTATAGCACCATCAGCAACAGCAGGATGTCACTTACAAAAGACCTAAAACAGACATAAAATAGTTCTCAATCACTTTACAAGTAATTTTAATTTGACAATATACATAGTTTTCTAGGAAAACCTGTTTTCCCAATGGCCCTGTTGTCACTGCTTGCAGCTATATTCATATGTTTTGCCTAAATAAACATTGTAGTTTAAAACCAAACTTGCACATAACTCATCTGCTTTTTACATCAATTGGAATCATTACTATCTTTGCTCAGAAATAATATAAAAATACAGAGAAAGAACAATGTCTAAGTGAATCATAGCATGTGCAGTCGTCGTTGAGACATCCTGATTTTAAATGTGATCAGTTGCTGCATATTATTGCTTCAGTGTGATCATAACTCATAGAACTCCAGCGCTTATTTGGTTTATCGTATAGCGTTGCTTCTCAGATATATTAACTGTAATTTTTTTGTGTAAAACTGAAATCTCTTAATTCATTATCTTTTAACTAATATAACATATAATGCAATAATTACATATGATAAAGTAATAATATAGATGTAATAATACACTAAAGAACAATATGACACAATATTTCATAGTTTACATTTATTCATAATTTACATATATATTTCATAATTTATTTAGGTAGATTCATACAGTAAAAAGTTTTTTAACTTTTGATAAAAGTTTAGGCTTGATTTGGCAAGACATTATACCGTTGCATTATACAATTACAACTGTGTTCCACTTCCACTAAAATTATCCCAAATGAAAAAAAAACCTGATTGTTGGTGTGATTTCTGTCAAATAGGTCATAGCTATCATGTCTATATTTTTGGATTGATATTTGCCTGCAATTGTTTTGTTATGCTTTCTGCTCACTGAACACTTGAGAGTCTTAGTTCTTTGTTGGATCGATCACTCTCCCCATGAATAGCAGGCTTTGAGTGGCTTCATGATATAGGAAGAAGAAGAAAGGTCGGTTTACTCTGAATGTGGCTGGTAAAGAATATGAAGTGATTCCCACCGATGTTGCTGACGCTGCTGTGGTGCCAGTTTCATCCAGCCCGATTATGGCTTTATGCAGTACCTGCACACCAGCACACAAGAGTTATGAGCGGAACCAATAAGACCATATAATCATATGAATCACTGTGTGTAAAGACAGGCAAAGGAAATTGGCCCAGTATAAAAACATAATGAATAATCTTAGTAACCTTTGAGACTTTGAGGCCCACATCTTTACTCAAGCCAGTGAGGTTAGCAGAATCCAAAAAAACACTTCTGATGCCCAAATGTGGTAGAATTTCATGCATAGCGTAGCACTGCTCCATCTGGAACCTGGGCAAGAAAACCTCAGTTTTCCTGGGAGAAAGAAGCAACATTGTTAGACATCCATGTGATGAAAGCAAAGGCATCTGACAGAGCTGCACAGTTTAGCACCAACCCTAATGAAGTACCTAAACCATTTACTCAAGGTCTGGTTAACATAAAGGCAGCTGTGTTGAAGATGATTGGAGCTGAATACTGGAGGTCTGTGGACCTTGAGGAACATGGTTTGGAAACCACTGTAGTATGTCTTATTTACAGGTGAACACCAAATACCCACTAGGAAAAACAATGGATTTCACCAACTTCATTCATAAATTCACCTTGTCTGTGTTGCTGTGCACTGACATTCGGACCTGTGGCCTGTGATCTAGACGTGATGTCACCTTCCAAGGAAAAATAGTGCAGTTGCTTGTAAATCATTCTTAGCTGAAATTAGTTTGAAATGAATGCAACTCAGTAATGGAAGGGCTTAAAATTGTGCCCATTTTGGTTGAACATGACCAAATGACCAAATGGGTCATGACCCAAACATGACCCGTTGTGGTCTACTGGTTAAGGAGTCGGGCTTGTAGTCAGTAGGTTGCTGGTTTGAATCCAGCACCGGCAGGTACCAACTGAAGTGCCCTAACCCCTAAATTGCTCCCCGGTGCTGCAGGGATAGCTGTCCACTACTCTGGGTGTATGTGTTCATGCCTTGCAATGTGTGTTCACTCCTCACGATGGATGGGTTAAATGCAGAGGTTACATTTCTGTTATACTGAACTGACTGTAACTGACAAATACATGTCACTTTCATGCTGTAAAATATATTCTGTGCAACCACAAAATAAATTTAGGAGATTCATCTTTACATTCTTAAATACCAGCTAGTTTCAGGCCTTGTTTACGGTTTAATACAGGTGCGTGTTACTGCTAAGTAACCTGGAAAATATGGAAAACACATGTCTTAAGTTTGAAAACAGCGGGTAAACAGCGCAGCGGGTAAACAGCGCACTGAATCAAGAGAAGATTGACAATTATCAATCTTCTGAGTTAAATCATTAGATTCTACGTCTAGCACTCACTTGCGTTTCATGTTGTTGACCCATCTGAAGAATCTTTCAGCATTAATTTCCTCCTCTATGACACTGTAATCTGCAGACACATCAGGCAGGAGGATCAGCAGCGCAGCACCACCACGATAAGGCAGCTGCAGCACCCGAGCGCCAATATCAACATCTTCAGCTGTGTAGAATTTATCCTCTGTAAACATCATTGGCACGTGGACTATATTGTACTTGTCTATATAAAAGCGAGCCATTTCCGTGCTGTTTGGGTCAAAGGGTCGTTCCCAGTCACCTTGAAAAGATAAATTACAATTGTATTCTTTCACATAATTAAACATTAAAATTACAACTCAGCATTTTATATAATGCATGCTAAACAATAAGAACAATAAACCTGATAATAAGAATGTTTTGCACACATTCAAATAAAAAAAAAACCAGAAACCTAAAATATAATTTTTGAATTTATCAAATAATGTAGTTCTAGGTATTTAATGCAAAGAGAAATTTATTCAAGGTCCCTGTTCTCACCCTTAAAGAAGATGGTGTTGACCAGCATCATGCGAGTCAGAGGATCGATGCTTGTCACCATCTCTTTCACTTTATTGCCAGTTTTTGTGCTGATATACTCATTCATGGTCTGCATGCTGCGCTCAGTCTGCCCAAAATCCACATTGTTGACGTCACCGCCGAAGTATTTCTTTATCTGACTGCTAAAGACTCTCTCCACTTCAAACTGCTCATCTACAAACAGTGCTGTGCTTTGCTCCATTTTCAGATCCCTGTCCTGGGAGATGTTCTTCTGCAGGTACTTGAACAGTTGAGGAACAAGTTCAGTGTCTTCATCCAGATCCAGAGAGGCCAGATTCAATCCCCTCACTATCTGACTGCGCGTGGAGCCCTTGGCAGCCAGTAAAAGCGTCGCAAAAGATGAGGAAACACTCAGAGGCGAGATGATGATGTTCTTGTCATGATAACTTGATATCTTACGATAGAGGTTCATTGCAAAGTCAATATTTTTGAACGCTAGATCACTGATATTAGGGGATTTGTGTTCTTGAGTTTTGAAGATGCACAGAAAAAATGACAAATAAATGAGGGTGAACAGCACTCTGAGCAACATTGTCGCTTGTGGTGTCTGTAGTTTTTCCCTTTAAACAACAAAAAAAATTACTTGCAATGCTAGCTGTTGTAATACCCAGCCTAGTGCATACCTAATCTTTTTAAATACATTTGGTTGACTTAATTCATTGCCTCGTTTAAAAAACAAACACTATACACATTTGATCACTGTTGGTCAGCTGTCCATGGCTACTGGCTTCATGGCTACTGGCAAAAACTGCAGTTAAACTGTAGATAATCCATATACAGCTTTTAATACTAACATCATGACAATGAAAGAAACAACATTTAAAAACTGTAAATACAAACATATGCTAAAAGTATTTACCAGCTCAATGTGAGAAGTCTTTCTAGTTGTTGTCTTCTCTCCGTGTTTAAAGAAACAAAGTTCAAGGGCATTAGAGATTACGTATTAACAATTAAATCATTTCTGAACTAAGCATTTTTATGTCATTTTTATGTCAATCATTTTCAAACAAACAAAATCCCTTTAAAGAGATTTTTATTAACTGTTATATGACACAATTGCTCACATTTACTCATTTGGCAGACATTGATCTAAAGCGACTTACAGTGAACTTAATGTATACATTTTTTATCAGTACATACATTTCCTGGGATCAAACCCAAAACCTTGTGCTGTAAACACGTTGCTCTACCAGTTGAGCTACAGGAATGCCTTTATCATATATACTTGAATGTTTGAGTAAAAATCTACTGAACTCCCTCTGCGTTCCACAAACAAACATCAGAAATCATCATTCAATTTAAAATATAGAGTCATTAGAGCCAATATAGCACATCTGAGTGCTTTTTTTACTGCATAATCTTCAGTGTTAACATGTAAATGTTTGATCATCATTCACTGTGTTTGAAGTGCAGTGATGTGTGGGATACCAACTGTCTTGAAAACAATCTGACCACACAAAAACCAACAAAGGTACTAAATGCCCCTCCTCTCATTATTTTACCTTGTGGATGTGTCATGCTCTTATTGGAGTAAGAATGTATCAGGATAAACACTTTGACCTCACACACCCACATAGAGGTAAAACAGAGCTACAGTGATTTCTGTCTGTTATGATTTTACATATGGTATGGTTTGAATTCTATGGCTTTCTCAGAAGGGTTGGAGCTGTATGTGCTTAGACTGTCACTGAATGAGTTTGGTCCCGCTATCCTCCACTCCAGCTGAGAACAGCAAACACACTGTTATACTTGTTTCTTCCTAGTCAAACTTTATTGTCAACAGTTCAGATAAATGACCAGAATCTGGTCAAAAACTAAAGCATGAAAACAAAAAACATTTGAATGAGAACTTAAACTACAGGGAAATTCTAGCTAAGCATGCTTACTGTCATGAAGGGCGTAAAGATGGAAACAGGAGGTGGAAACAAACGCTGGGTTCTTTAATTTTTATTGCGTGGTATGGTTACAAACAGGCAGGGTCAAGACACAGGTAATCAGGTACACAATAGCCAAATCCAAAACAAAGCAAGGGTCGGGGCAGGCAGCAATAAATCCTAAACACCAGAAACAGTCCAGAGTAAAAACACAGTAAACAAGAAACACCGGGAAAAACACAGGGAAACAAAGGGCAATACAATACATCACAACTTCCTGTTTGGTTGGCCTCTGCTTTGTAGCCACCAAACAGGAAGTTGCATCAGAGGAAGCAGAGGGAGCAAACAGTCATGGGGCTAGGGCTCCCTCTGCTGGCCTGGCGTTACACTTACTAACTAGCCTTTGGACATCTAACCTGAAGGTCAGATTAATGATAATATGTTGTAAATTATTAAATATAGAAGTCTTTTAAACAGCATAATAGACAAATTATGTTTTAGGACTGAAGCAGCTTTTTTCCTGATCAGCCTGTCACAACTGAAAATGCATGGTCATGTCAATTTAAGTTTGTTTTGTTATTTCATTAGCTTATCTTAACAGCATACTAAGAAATCTGCGCACAAATACAACAACAATATAATAGTATGAAATTATAAACTGTATTATTATTGTATAATCACTGTATCAGTGATTCTATAGTAATTACAAAACATATAAAATGTCATTTAAATAATCATACACATGTTTAAAATCATTCCTAAAATAACATTTCCAAGTAACATTCACCGCTGGAACAGCATGCGTGGATTGTAAATCAGAAAAGGCCTAAATAAAATTTTAATATAGTGACTTTAATTAAATAAGTTCCAATATATTCCAAATATGAAACAGAAACTGGACCTTTAAAGGCAGTTAAAAGTAATTTTAGTAGCTGGAACAGTGAAAAACACAGAACATGAACTGTGAAACAACATAGAAGACATGACACCATACAACAACAACAAAACAAACCTGTGAAAATGAAGTTGCAAAACAATTGCAAATTGGAGGGTTTTTTGGAATATTTTTGTAACTTTTTTCATTAGTTCAGAGTTTAAATAAAAACTGCTGTTTTCATAGGCTGTGTCATTATTTTTGTAAACCTGTATGTATAGGTTTTGAAAACCTGTATGTGTTTGTACGTCGCTTTGGATGAAAGCGTCTGCTAAACGCATAAATGTAAATGGTTGAGAGACCGTATAGCCTGCGGGAAGAATACAGGTTATGCCCGGATATGGAAACAAATAACGGGCATTTATTTCTGAGCTCCCTTGATTGGCCATTTGCCTCTTGATTCGTTATGGGCAAGAGATGTATAGCGCGTAGTCCATAATCCTTTTGCTCGCGTATGTATGGCTTTCGGGAGTGTTTTCTTCATTGTCTATGCTACTCTCCGAGTGCATACAGGCCGCCATAGTGGATTTCTATTGACTAAATGCGGCCACCGCATTGGTCAAAAGCGATCACGTGACGGCCGTTTCACTACTTTCTTATTACGCTCAACGCGAACTAGTCCTCTATTAAAACATCGATTATAAAAAACTGCGGGATTACCA
Source organism: Yasuhikotakia modesta (assembly GCA_036877545.1). Lineage (NCBI taxonomy): Eukaryota > Metazoa > Chordata > Actinopteri > Cypriniformes > Botiidae > Yasuhikotakia > Yasuhikotakia modesta. The sequence goes on along the minus strand of JBAJNP010013289.1, from coordinate 5,786 downwards.
CAGGAGAACGTTTATATTCGAACTCACCGATAACTTGTTTATTTCATGCAATAAACAGTACGTAGACGCCAGAGGTCTGAACGAGATTCATTTTCTGAACACATTTTCTCGGTTCACCTTACAGTACGTAAAAGCAGGTAAAACGTAAAAGCATATGGCTCTTAATCAGAGCGCGCTGCGGTTCCTTTTTCACCACAAATTTACATTGCGAAAACGTGTGGCGCTGTTGAGCTCGGGAGGGCAGAGACACCCTCTGCCCCCGCTTATCAAACCTGAAGCAATGCGATGAAATTTTAAGATATCCACCTCACTTTATGACTTTAAACAGTCTAAAATGTTTTCAGAATAAGGATGAACACTTTTTGAGTTAACAATTAATTGGGACTGGTCCAGTTTATTTAGATTTCTATGTTTTCAAGAGGCTGAATATTTTAAGGAGCGGTCAGGTAACAACAAAGCATAGAAGGAATCACCCCAGACCCCAAACTCACACCTTAGTCCCAATCATTGTTCTAGGGTTTTGAGCAAATGGTCAACCACTTTCAGGAAGAAGCAACAAAAGGTAGTTCCCTACTGCTGTTTTCACCTTGAATGCCCAATGCAGTGTAAATTCCTTTAGTATTCATTATTAGAGTAAAGGGGTGAAAGGGAGTCAGCTGATTTAGAAGAAACTCTTAATTTTACTTCCCCACAGCTGCAAGGCATGAGGAAACGGGTGAATGGCATTTAATACATTTTAATACATTTGTTCTGGGTATGATTTTAGATTGTCTGCCTAATTTGCTAATTTGACAGAAGAGTCCTCTAGAGTGGCTGCAGTTTTAAACACATCCCAGTCTGTCAGAGCAAAACAGTCCTGCAAGATGCCCTCGGTCTGTGGAGTCCAGAGTTTGATGACAGGATTGGTCTGTTTAAGTCTTTGTCTGTAGGCTGGGTACAAGAACAAAGAGATTTGATCTGATTCACAGAAGGGGGGCGGGGGGTGCAGCTCTATATGCGCACCGCATATATTGCTCTGAACATTGTCCAATGTGTTATTGTTCCAGGTGAGAATGTCCACATGTTGCTGATATTTGGGAATTGCTGTCCGAAAATTACACTGATTAAAGTCGCCAGCAGCGATAAAAACAGCATCAGGGTGAGCAGAGCTCTAGTGAGCTGAACACGTCGTGGAGCTTGCTGAGCGCGGCTGTGGGATTGGCTTGCGGTGGGATGTAAACAGTGGCTATAAACACAGCAGTGACATCCCTCTGTAGATAGTAGGGATGGCGTTTCAGCATTAAAAACTCCACTTCTGGCAAGCAGCGTTTATAAAGAGTCTGTATGTCTCCACACCATGACTTGTTAATAAACGCACACCTCCTTCTTTAGCCTTACCAGAAGCTGTGGTCCGGTCTCCTTGGTGTACGGAGTGAGGCTGCAGCTGAAAAGCAGATTCATTGCTCAAGATATCTACATCTCAATATATAATCTGTATTATAAAAATGAGCTAAATTATTTAGACCTAAATTATTAATTGTTTATACATAAATGTCCTGATATCAGGACAGCAACAGAAGTTAATACACCTGTGATCATTGACACAAGCATTAATATTAGATGAAGAGAACCAAAGGAGTAAACAATTATATTTACTCTAGTGTATAATATTATTTCCATGAATATTACATGAGCTCCACTGACATACCAGATCATGTGATATTCATATGCTAACTGACATACATACCTTTGAGCTTCATCCTCTGCTGCTGCTCCAACCACAAAATCTGGTCAGCTTCACAATCCGGCAAGTTTCCTAGAATGACAAATATGGAATATCCTACGAAGAAAAAAACAGCACTGTGAGGCCTCTGCACTCAGAGCTGCCACAAAACATATTGTTTTAACACATAATAAATAAATTAAAACATAAATATCAGCAAATCCTTAATGTTTTGTAGGATCGTTTACCTTCTTGCTGTAGCTGTGTCAATAAAAGTGTTAAATATGTGTCTGATATGAGCTGTGGTCCTGTTAGCAATGAGTTTAGATTGAACCACTGCATTAAGAGACCTTATGATTTTAGACTAATGCTGAAAATAAAGTCCAGCACATACCTGCAGTCTTAGCTTCCTCAGTGTAAACCAGTGTTCCCTATAGTTACATATTAAAGCTTTCTGTAAACAAACACGTTTTAAGGACACTGTCTGTCTGTCTGTCTGTCTGTGCAGCATCCTCGTGACCTCACTCATCATCTCTGTTTTTCTGTCTTTCTGTCTGTCCGTCTATTTAGCATCCTCATGATTTCAGTAATCATCTCTATATTTCTGTCTGTCTGTGTAGCATCCTCATGATTTCAGTTATCATCTCTGTCCTTCTGTCTGTCTGTCTGTCTGTCTGTGCAGCATCCTCATGATTTCAGTCATCATCTCTGTCTTTCTGTCTGTCTGTCTGTGATTTCAGTCATCATCTCTGTCTGTCTGTCTGTGCAGCATCCTCGTGACCACACTCATCATCTCTGTTTTTCTGTCTGTCTGTCTGTGCAGCATCCTCGTGACCACACTCATCATCTCTGTCCTTCTGTCTGAGCAGCATCCTTATGATTTCAGTCATCATCTCTGTCCTTCTGTCTATCTGTCTGTGCAGCATCCTTATGATTTCAGTCTTCATCTCTGTCTGTCTGTGTAGCATTCTCATGGTCTCAGTCATCATCTCTGTCCTTCTGTCTGTCTGTCTGAGCAGCATCCTCATGACTGACCTCAACAGACAAATGCAGAGCACAGTGTCATTAGGAGAATTGCTCTGGATTGGTACATCACCCATCCGTCACTGGAGGACGAAATCTGTGCCATCTGAAGCTCAGGGATTTATGGGTTTAGGAAAAATTGCTTTCCCAGTGTGGAGATTAAAGCTGTAGGATGTTGACAGGGCAGATGCCTGTTTCTGTCTGTCTTCACTTCTAAACAAACAATGTCTACAGACGGATATGTTTTCGTTTCAGAGTGTGTGGGATCTGAACATTGTGGAGTCTTTGTAAAGGGTCTCTGAGCATTATGCAGCTGGAAACTGTACTTGTGTTTGCTTGCATCTGTCTAGTGAGCGCTACAGAAAGAGGTCAGAAACTGAAGACCTATAAGCAAAGCAGGTAAACACACACTCACAGCATTGTTTGACTCTTGTCTTCTCATGTATCCTGAGGGCTCTTGAGAAACATGATCAAGGCAGAAGTAAAAATCTCACAGCATATGGTTCTCTGATCAGTTGCTAGTGCTAGGTCAGTTGCTATAGACCTTTTTAATATGGCAGCTTTCTTTGCCAATTACATGTTTTTCACCAAACATGTTTTTGTGTCTTAGGAGCACTTGAAATATTACACATTGTTTAATTTACTCAATCTGATATGTAAAAACTTTCTGATTAAACTGAACTTCGATGAACTTTAAACAGACTTTTCGACCATTGCTGGTATGCCCGACGAGCATATCCTGATCGGCCAATCATTGTTGATACTGATGACAGCATTGTGGGAGTTGGCACAGTGTTATCGCAGGAAAAATATAATAGGGAATCTGTTGATGCCTAATTTACCTGTCTTAAACTGGACAGAGAGAAACTACTGTCTTGTTGGCAGTAGTGTGGGCCCTCTGCCACATCAGGTTACACCTGTATGGAAAGAGGTTCTGGTTATGGACAGACAACGCTTCCAGAAACCCAAAAGGCCAGGAGGCACGATAGGCGGAGATCCTGTATGAGTGGCTGGCAACAGGGTACTGTGGCCATAGACTATTATAGTCAGTGGCACGGATCATGTAAAGTTCTAAATAAGATCTCAAAGCTGACATTGGATATAGTTGACTTCAGTGCCAAAGAAGACCCTGAAGTGACCCTGGACGAATACTAGCCATCTCTATAATACAGATTTCATAGATGCTGGGGACAGCTGTCTGCTTAATTTGGGGTGGTGGTGGAATGTTGTGCTTCAATCTAGCTGTAAATAGTTCTACATGCAGATTTTTATAAGGTTAGTTGCGGTGGCACTAAGAATGAGTGAATAAAAGCACAATACCGTGTGCTTTTAAGCTGAAAGGAGAAAATAGATTGTTCAATTTGAGAAACTCCTATTTTGTCATCATTACGACATCTCAATAAACTTACCATTGCAAACCGGGGAAAAGGAGAGTCCTTCACATCTAAGTCTACATTAGTAAAGTACGCATGGAATAGTGAATATGGGTATAGAGGCAATTTCAAACACTGCCACAATAACCAGCAATATGACATCTAAAATGTACATTAGTTAACGATAACTTCTTGCTTATTGAGCTGTCAAAACAGCAACATCACATTAAGAATTAATCTTACGACTGAATCAGATTAATATGATTATATTTATTATTGCAGATTACGGAGAGAAACAACAAAGATTAATGCAGGCACTCAAAACTCTGGCAGGTACAATATATGATTCATCCATTTTTAAGATTTTAACAATTTAAAGGTGTCATGTTTTATCTGCATGTTGTGATATGAATATGTAAAATAATACAATTCCCCTGTATATACAGATTTCCTAATGTTTTTCTCATTATTTCAGTATGATCTTTAGAAGTCCAAGTCCAGACATGACAAAATCTCCCATGACTAAATCTGAGCAGCTGTTAAGGGTTGATGACCATGATTTCACCATGAGACCAGCATTTGGAGGTCAGTCATATCAGCATACAAACACCTGTAGATACAGGAAGTTCATCCAGGAAACTTCACGTCTTCTGTATGTCATGCTTGAATAAATGATAGGAATATTTTTGGGTTGTGGTCATCTATTTATGGTTTCATGGTTAACACTGCAGTCTGGCAGCATTTGAGTTTACAAATAGCACAGGAGAAATATTTTAAACACAAATCAATAATGCAAAGCTTATCATTTTAATGGATAAATAGAATGTGATCCAAACATTGTTCTTGTTTATTAACCACATGAAGGACCTCCAATACATGAAGGACCTCCAAAGCCTTGACACCATCTCTGAGGTTGACATGGTGAGTTTTTAAAATTATCATCCTCTGATAAAAAAGGCATGTGGTATACAGAGGTGGGTAGAGTAGACAAAAACTTTACTCAATACAAGTACAATAATAACTTGTATTGAGTAAATTAATTGATATTAATAACTCTGATTCTATTACTAAGTCATAATCTGAAAAAAAAAAATAAAATCGAAAAAGTACTCAATGAAAAGACTGCTATGAAAAGTAATAAAATGAATACTTTGAATCACATGCATATACAGTATGTTACAGTTATGTTCCTTTGTATTTTTATTGTTTTTTTTAAATTCTTTAATAAGTTAGTCATCTTATTATAACCCTGTTCTTGTAGTCCTCTATCATTGCATGGTTTCTTGATTATTAGTTCCTCTAGTATATACAGTGGAGATCAAAATTACAGAACAACCCACAATTTGTTGGGGAAACACAACTATGACCTTGATTTCCTAAAGTCCGGAGTCACTGCTTATTCTTATCCTAACAGGTGTCACAGAAACATTGTCTTTATCAGGCCCACTCACTCCCACAACATCACAATCTCCAGCCTTCACATCCACCACACCTGGCACTATGCAGTCCAGCACCCTTCATAAGCTCACCTTCACCGCAATTAAGCATACAGCTTACCTGACTCCCATTCCTGCATGTGTTTCCCGATAATTGCCATCTTCCTTGTGTAGCGTGTGGTCCTGAGGCCACATGAGGGTCAGGGGCCATCTGGATGATAACAGCTTCAGATATGACTTGGGAGTAGGGAA
>JBAJNP010013288.1:0-12308 GCA_036877545.1 Yasuhikotakia modesta | reverse complement strand
CTTCACTTGGTGGGAGTTGTTGTTGTTCTGATGTGGTGTTGATGGTTCAGGCTGTAGGTTCTTCATAACTTCAGCAGAACTTCAGTTTGAGGTGATGCATTAGAAACACCTGCTGCTTCACAAACCTGATTTCAGTCTGATGTTGAACGAAACAAACGGAACAGTTCCTCGCTGAGGACGGTTGTGTTTGGCATCGTTCTCGGATCAGATGAAACTCACCGTGGTGGGAATCTGATGTTCCAGTTCTCCTCAGTAACTGTGATTCATTCTGAAAAACCCTTCCAGCTTTTCTTCTCTAGTGACGAGTTTGTGGAATTTGTTTATGTTAATGGTGACCTGTTAGTTATAAGCCTCATTTATTTACCAGCCTGAGCCGTGCTAGCGTGGATTCCTGTAAGGGATGAATGAACCGACACTGTTCTTCTGTTCCACCAGTAGATGAATGCAGAGGTTTTCATTCACTAGAAAACTCTCAGATGGAAGCAGATGTTCCAGTTTGAGGGACGTCTGTTGATCATTTCAAGGCAAAGGTTTTTCTGTCAATGGTTTATATGTAAGGATATCTTCTGTAGAAGGTGCAGGACCATAAAACGTTCATCCAATCATTGCATTTAATTTAAATTCAGTGAATGTCCTGCTTGGTCTGTCAGATGTTTCGGAGGAGGTGTGGTTTTGAAGAGCGATGTGAAGTAAAGCTGCCGCCAGACTCCATGAATTCAAATCCTTTATTCGTTTGATATTGAAAGTTTTCTGTCGCTTTTAAAAGCAGAGATCAATAAATAAAATTGTGTTTTTGTAGCATCTGAACCCAACCTGAAACTGCGCTCACGTCTGAAACAGAAAGTGACAGAGAGGAGGAGCAGTCCGTTACTCCGGCGGAAAGACGGTCCCGTCAGCGCCGTGAAGAAACGCTCTCTGGATTTAGCAGGTGTGTTGGGAGAAACCCGTCGCTGGTGTGTGACGTGATTGTTTTCATGCAGACTCATTGTTTTTGTGATGGCAACAGATTCGGCGTGTAGCAGCGCGCCGGGGTCGGGACCAAGTTCCCCCAACAACAGCTCACACGGGAACCTGTGCGAGAACGGCGTGGGTGCGGTCGTCTCGAGCGAGGTACCAGAAACTTCCCACAACATTGGCTAACATTGAGAACACCGGTTCTCTGAAAGCTCTCTCAAAGTTATCAAAAACTCTTTATTTATATAAACACCATAAATTTAAAAAACGTTACTATTAAGTTGTCAGTGGAATGTTTTAAATACGTTACACATTCTTATAATAAACAACAATGTTTATACAATGTCCAGATACATCTGTTTAAAGTTACTGGAGCATAAACTAGCATTCTCAACCGTTAACTAACACGCTGGTTAACTAGTTATGTGTACCTCAGTCGTCCTCAGCTCACAGATCAGCTGGTTGTGATGGGTCGGTCAGTCAGTCTCTGTACACGTCTCCCTCATTACCCAACATAACTCTGGGTCTCCCCGCCTCAACTATTAACAGCGTGAGTAACTAAATCTTGGTCAAATTGTTTGATTCCCCAGAAAATACTGTAATGCAATACCAAAAGAACAACATGTGTTTGCTAGAGAAGATTCCAGTTCTTTGCCTCATTTGCCTCATTTACCTCAATAATATTTTCTCAAACTCAGCGTTTAATTTATTTTAACATAATAATATGATGTTTTAGAAATGGTTTAATTTTTCATTTGTCTACCCAGCAGGACAGTGAGCATTTGTCTGTGAGTGGTTTGCCCCTCACTACTCCATTCCTGCCCTCTTCTCACCTCCCCTCGTATCTTGGAACTTCTGATGCTGCGAATTCCCACAATGCCTTGCTGCAGCACCTGGTTCTCCTGGAGCAATCTCCTCCACCGAGCCCTTTAGCTGCTGGTGAGCTTTGAACGTGTCTTCGTGTTGAAAACAACCTTCTCACTCTCAAAACATTGACGGCGGTCACTGCGCTGGATTGGTGTGAATGAACGTCTTTTTGCCTCGGAATGATAGGTTGCTACCTCACCGAAAGTTTTCCGTGGCTGTTGTCAAACCGTTACATAACTGTTCAAATGTGCAAACAGCCCAGTTTTTATGACTCTGTCCTGTATGCGCGGAGAGCGTAGACGGCGGTCAGGGGTTCTGTAGTTTATTAGATCAGTGTTTTGCCCCGCACCCGGCAGGAGGCCGAGCAACAGAACACGTTGTGCCAGGCAGAGTGACGGGGAGTGCCAACGCTAAATGCCAGCTGGGCTCACTCGCACTCCCACGGCACCCAAAAGAACTGACCGTTAATTCCCAGAATGGGAACAGGGAAATTAAACAATAAAGACAGACCCTGACAGAGTGTCCTAAATCTCCCAGGGCTGAGTTCAGCCACCCGTAGACAGCCATGACGTCTATAAAGGACTCTGTAACAAATTTGAGCAATTTGCAGGGTGTTGCACTGTTACGCCGCTTTAAAACTTCCAGCTGATGCCAGGTCACCGTATCTTAAAAATGAGCCTCATTTGTTGGTTGTCTGCAGTGTGTGTGTGAGTTAATAGCATAGCTGTGTTCATAAAAGTGTTTTGTCAAAATTCTCGTTGGCTAAGAGAAGACAGATATGTTTACAGTCTCTGACTATGGTCACAATAAAACTATATTTTCAACCATAAATCAAGCGTGAGATCAATTCTGTTTCTTAAACTCAAAAACTATTTTTTCCACATTGCTTGTGGTTCTGCACATACACACAGTTTGTCAAGCGATTTGTAATTGGTTAATTCTACAAACAGGCGGGACTTCCTTCCCTACAGCGACCACACTGAGTGATGCAAATTCCTCCATACTTTGTGGCACCAACTGCGGCCTCCTGTTAATTCTATAATCTTTGTTTTTGTCACAGGTGTGACCGCAGCTCCCCTGCAGTCTCACTCGCTGCAGAAACTGCGACAGCACAGACCGCTGGGCCGGACGCAGTCGGCCCCCCTGCCTCAGAGTTCCCAGGCTCTCCAACAACTGGTGGTCCAACAACAGCACCAGCAGTTCCTGGAGAAACACAAGCAACACTTCCAGCAGCTCCACATAAACAAGGTCAGAAGCTCTCAGACGTTTTCTTCATGTTTGTGGTAGATTTTCAGTGGTGCTCAGAACAGCGTATCCCATGATTCTTTCCCCATGATTAGGCACAGAGACGCCAGCCTACATGGAACATTCTCAGAACATTGGCTAAGGTTCTCTAAAGTTCTTGAGAACGTTTTTTTAAGGTTATGTATCATGTACATATTGAAAACATGGTTACCGGAACACAATGCAAAAATGTTTATCAACATCTGAAAAACTGGCCGTTTTAAACATTTTAAACTTCATTTTTTAACCTTGTGGAAATGTTTGGAAAGCCTTGAAAGCTAAACTCGTTGTGATAATCTATGGAGTTTAACGTGTGAATAACTGGGTGTTGTATAGAGATATGCAGTGGTGTTATTTATATACATTATATAACCATCTGTGAATTCATGTTCAGGCATAAATCAGAGTTCTGCTGAACTAAAGACTCAACAGTTACATAAGGTTGTAGTTTCTGATCTGTGTGCTGATGTTTCCTGCGCCTTCATGATGATTGATGAGCTAAATTCTCATTATTGCTTCTTTAAAAGAGGCTTCGGTGACATCAGGTCACAGACGCTGGAGAGCGATTCGTTTGTTCTGTGACTTCCTGTGGCGACGTTTGCCGTCTGCATTTAAACACACTGAAGTGAGACTGAATGCGAGAGAACGGAGGATAAAGGATGACAAAAGGAACGTCAACAATGTTCTTGTGGCGTTTGGCGAGTGTTTTCACTCTCTGCTAGCGCAACTGCAGAATGCTAGCAAGCTTTTGTTGTTGCATTGTTGTTGTGAATTTTAAGAAATTTTATTGAATGATGTAATTTAAGATCAGATACTGCAATGCAAATGATTTAAATGTTGGGACAAGAATTTAGTTTAGTATTTAGTATTTTAGTTATGCTTTTGTGTTGGAGTTTGTGTTTATTTAAGGGACCGCAAACATTATTAAAGCATTTAAAATAAAAACGCATGATACATAAATACTGTTTGTGATCTTTGAGGTCATATAACAAACAAATGTTCCTGTAAACGATTTCAGTGCAGAATCTGGATTAAACGTTTCAGGTTTACACAAGCAGAGCAAACCGTCAGAAATGTGATTGTATTGTTTGTATTTTAAAAATAACTGGACAACATGTGACTAATTAAATGTGATTTATTGTCTGTCAGATGTTGAGCAAACCAGCTGAACTCCAGCACCAGAGTCACCCAGAGGAGACTGAAGAGGAGCTGGAGGAACAGCAGGAACCGCAGGCAGAAGCTCTTCTCATGAGTGTGAGCGTTAAAGAAGAAGATCTGACAGAGGAACCGACGCAGGAGGAGCAAGAGTTGCTCTTCAAACAGGTGAGATGCCGTGACACTCCCTCCCAGTACCTCACCCTCAGTGTTATTCCCAATATTCCCAATGACACATAACTTTTCCTTTACAATTTTAAGTTGTATGAATGTTTCCCTAATGTTTTCATTACGTAACAAAGACTTTCCATTAACATTCATTTAGACGTTATATTAATGTCCAAACTTTTTTCTGTAACATTTTCATAACTTACCAATAACGTTTTTAACATGTATAATGTTGTTTATGAGTGACACACACAACATAAACGATGACAGTGTGTCTTATAGAGAGAGGCAGATAAAGACAGACAGAATCACAGTTACCCACATGCTTGTTCATGTAAGAACTCTGCTGTTTGTGCTGCCCTCTTGTGGCAGGAGTCAATAACAACACCTGCTGTGTGTGTGTGTGTGTGTGAGCAGCAGGCTCTTCTGTTGGAGCAACAGAGAATTCATCAGCTCAGAAACTATCAGGCCTCAATGGAAGCGGCTGGTGTGTCAATCAATTTCCCAGGGCACCGCCCCCTTTCCAGGGCCCAATCATCTCCTGCGTCTGCGTCATTCATCGGCGTACAGGAACAACCCTCCAAATCTCATTTCACCACAGGTGCCTCATTCAGTTTCAGTTCAGATACAGCAACTGTATTTCAACTAACAGAGACAGAAATAAGGACAATGAAACAGCAGAAAACAGGAAAATTAGAGTCTATGGAGAATAAATTAATTGAAATAATTGTCTATAGGGTTTTATTCTGTCTTTATGTGTCTTAATATATTTGGTGTTATATTTTTAAGTGCAAAGAATAAATGAAAACACTGTAAATTTAAACACTGCAATTGTAACTGTAACGTGTGTGTGTGCAGGTCTGGTGTATGACTCTCTCATGCAGAAACATCAGTGTATGTGTGGAAACACAAACACACACCCTGAACACGCCGGTCGCATTCAGAGCATCTGGTCTCGTCTGCAGGAGACAGGCCTGCGCAGTCAGTGCGAGGTGTGACATCATTAATCACTAATCAATCACTTTTTGAACATTAGAAAATGTTCCACCAATGTTGTGCTAGATGTTCTACTAATGTTTCTGTATCTGTCAGTGCATCCGTGGGAGAAAAGCCACGTTGGAGGAGCTACAGGTGGTCCATTCAGAAGCTCATGTCATGCTGTACGGAACCAACCCACTGAGACAGAAACTGGACAGTACGACGTTCACAGCCCTGCAGATCAACGCATGCCACATGCCATAAGAACGCTAAATAAATGTTTAATCAATGTTCTGTGTTTCAGGTTCGGTGATATCCATGTTTGTCAGGTTGCCGTGTGGAGGGATCGGGGTGAGTGTAAAGATGTCATGTTACGTCACACACTACTGCTGTCTGTGTGGAATTAAAGCACAATTTAGGGTTGTTAGAACGTTCTCCGACGTTTCTGTTCAGTAAATGATCTGGAAAGTTCTAGAACCAGTCAAAAGTTTTTTAAACATCGTATTAACATTATTAGTCTTTTTAAATTCTGTAAAGTTCCACGAAGAATTTAAGAATAATAATTTTGGCATATATGTATGTATGAAATATATGATATGCTATGACTTATATCATTTAATATATGTATAATATAAAGTTCTACCAACATTACTGCAAGACTGTTTTAATAAGTTTGTGAGAACTTCTACAGAACATTCTGAGAACGTTTCCTGATGGCTCTTCTGTGTGTGGGCAGGTGGACAGTGACACCATCTGGAACGAGCTTCACTCAGCGAGCGCCGCCCGTCTGGCTGTGGGCTGCGTGGTGGAACTCGTCTTTAAAGTCGCGTCCAGAGAACTGAAGGTTGTTTTATCGTTCCCTGTTTTCTTTATTGTGGTTTGATTCTCATGGAGTCTGAATGTGACGCTCTGTCATCGCAGAACGGGTTCGCTGTGGTCCGACCTCCCGGGCATCACGCTGAGGAGAGCACACCCATGTGAGACGCGTCCGTGTCTGATGTTACTCGTCTCTTTGTTATGCATGTTATTAATGTGATGCTCTCGTCCAATCGCAGGGGCTTTTGTTACTTTAACTCTGTTGCCATAGCAGCAAAACTTCTGCAACAACGACTAAATGTCAACAAGATTCTGATTGTTGATTGGGTGAGTTTATTTTAAAGAATAACTTCAATTAAATATTTTCTGTCCTCCATATTTTATTAACATATTTCTATTAAAACCCTTACAGGATGTTCACCATGGCAACGGAACCCAACAAGCGTTTTACGACGATCCCAACGTTTTGTACATTTCGCTCCATCGCTACGACGATGGGAATTTTTTCCCGGGCAGCGGAGCCCCTGAGGAGGTCGTGTTGATGATAATATTATTGACTGAATAAATGCTTTGGGATTTTAAAATCCTAACTGGTGCCGCTTCATGTCACCAGGTGGGCAGCGGTCCGGGAGTTGGATTCAACATAAATATGGCTTTTACTGGCGGCCTGGAACCGCCGATGGGCGACCCGGAATATCTCGCTGCCTTCAGGTAAAACTCTCTCCATGCTCCATCTGTTTGTCACGTGTGCGGATATTTGTGACAGGAACTGTTGCTTTGGCAGGACTGTGGTTATGCCGATCGCTAATGAGTTCGGACCGGATGTGGTTCTGGTATCGGCGGGTTTTGACGCTGTGGACGGACACCCTCCTCAGCTAGGAGGTTACAAACTGAGCCCCAAATGTGAGTGTTTTAACCTCTTCACTGATCTGAAATGTGACCAGGGTATATTAGCACTGCGGCGTTTCAGTGAACCTCAGACGTCGGTTCGTTTGTGACAGGTCTGGGTTTCCTGACCAAACAGCTGATGGGATTGGCCGAGGGTCGGGTGGTGCTGGTGCTGGAAGGAGGGCATGACCTCAAGGCCATATGCGACGCGTCGGAGGCGTGCGTTTCTGCGCTGCTGGGAATCGAGGTATGACTGGGAAGTCACTCACCATAGAACATTATGTTAGCGGTGTGTACAGCAGGTCAAGGGTTCGATTGTCATGGAAAATACATAAATGTAACTCAAAGGTTTTATTTTGCCTGAAAGATCTTTCTGTTTGTTCAACAGCTAGAGCCTCTGCCGTCTGAAACGCTGAAGCGGCGACCCAATGAGAACGCTGTGAGCTCCATCGCCACGGTTCTGGAAACTCACAGTGAGTCGCCAGCCTCAAATGAACTCAATGAACACATCTGAATTCTGACTTAAGACCCACTCACACCAAAGACACCAAGGCTGATGAATAATAACGTTGACAGTAACGTTGACAGCCAATCAAAATACTTTAAAATTTAAATGACCCATGCATTTAAAATGGCAGACGATAACTCTCTCAGATGTGTTGGGTTTTTCAATCTCCTCTCGTCTCTAAAAGACTTAATGTATCCAAAACCATCCGTGTTTAATTTGTTTCCTTTTCAAAACATAAGAAATATCAGATGCAGTGTGTGAGCCTGAAATAAACGATGTTATCGTCCATCGGTGTGGATGCTAATAGTTATTATAGTTCTGTTGTTATAGTTCTGTTTGTAGTTATTGTTTATGTGTGAACGTGCCTTTAAAGGAACATTCTGCTTCATCTCTCAAGTTATGAATCTCTTGTATCGTGTTTCTGTGGATTTTTCCAGGTAAGTACTGGCGATCCGTGCAGCACTCCGCATCCAACATTGGCTTTTCCCTGATGGAATCTCAGAGGGGAGACTCTGAGGAGAACGAGACCGTGACGGCGATGGCGTCTCTATCTGTGGCAGCCATGGAGAAAAGGTAGAACTTCTTCCTCCTTCAGTTTGAAAGTCTCTGGTTCAGTGTGTGACCTCTCACCTCCCCGCAGATCCGAGGAAGAACCCATGGAAGAAGAGCTACCCTTGTAAATGCTCATTTTACCAACCGTGAGCTCTTCTGGGTCTCTGAATCTATTTGGCTCCGTCTCGTCTCGTGGAGACCCTCGTTGATGACGGCGTTGAGCGGCAGGAGAGCGCAGAAATGTCAGGGAGCGAAGCGCAACTCTCATTGTTAGCGCCGTCGCCCGCTAGCACTGTGGCCCAAACGCAACACGCTCAAGCCGATGATGTTTTGGAGATCTACATCCTGTTGGTCACAAACATCGAGGACTGTTTAAATCAGCCAGTAGTTCATTTAGAGACGGGCAGATCAGTGACTAGAAAAGAGAAAAGGGGGCTAACGGACCCTCTACTAGCACTGGAAAATGTTGGTTTTGAAAGATTTAGAGCCGCATTTTTCGCCCATTTTGTCAGGAAGCGTGACAAAAACAGCTGTGTTGGTTCTGTACCTCTTCAGTCCCACAATGCATCTCTGAGAGTGAGCGAGTGCCTTTGACCGAATGAATCCTGAGGAAAACATTACCCATAATTCCTGTAGAGGGATATTCAGAGAACTGTTGGTTAGCAGAACATAACTCCAGCATGTGTATTTAGACGCACTGTGTACAGATCACTCTTCATGTGTAATGTGCTGTGCAATCGCATCGGAAAATGGCTGAAAATCGCAGAGCTTCCTGTTTCCAGCGTAGCTCATAACAAAAAAACACGTTTCAGAGCGATTCATTAACTGGCATGCACATCGCGAGAAAAAGCTACAAACCGAACGTCGTCTCACGTGACATGGAGAAAAATAGAGACCAAATGTTTGACCAAAGCATGAGTTTCTGACCCGAGTGAAGGGGGCCGTTTAACGAAACACTGTTGTTTTACAGGAGAACGATTAAAAGGCTTCTGTCTACCAAATCACGTGTATTCAGAAACCTTTAGTGCGATAGAATCGCTCAGAACGATGTAAAAATGGAACCTACAGGATTAATCTAATCTGCATGTTAAAGTTTCATTTTGTTTGCTCTTAAATAAAACTTGTGCACGTCTCAAACGTTTGGCCTTGAATCACAATAAAACAGTTTTGTGTTGGCAACTCATGTAAATAATGAAATACTTTAATTTGTGTGTGTGTGTTTTGAGTGTCATGCTTGTTCTGTCTAGTTTGTTTTACATTCCTTCATGTCTTGAAATTTCATGTTTACATATTTTTCTGTTTTTTTTGCTGGAGGATATTAGTTACAGTGTGTGACGTTACTGTCTTTTCTATCATTATCAAAACAAAATTGTGCACTTTCATGTTTCATTTGTAGTTCATTTGTATATAACAGGAAATCTATGAATATGTCATTTGTGTGAATGAACATCATGCACTTATGTTACGTACACTGGTCTCAAAAACGCGTCTGTTTTTCTTTTTGGTGTATTGTCAATCAGTCATGTCAATCAATGTCAGTAGAATCATCATTATTTTAGTTCATGTGTGGAAGATCACAAACACAAAGACACATTGTGTGTTTGTGGTATTTTTACTAACAAAAAAACAGCATGCAGTGATCAATACTGAGGTAATAAACCGGGTTTTAAATCAGGCAGGTAACGATTATTAATCTATATCTGAATGCATTGCTAGTTATGTTCGAAAAAATCTGTTAAATGCAAAAATGAAAATGAATCAAACATGATGCCAAAATTCTGAAAATCAAATGAGAAAGTTTAGTGTGAGAACTGATGAATAAAATAAAACCTATTCTGAAGAATTCTGGTCATGTCATCACAATCTTCATCACAGTCTTCATCACAATCTTCATTACAATAATGCAAACAATTTTTTTTGTTCACACATGAACTTACCTGACAGATTAAATTCACACGGCGGATGCTTAAAAAAATGTAAATGTTTAAATGTTATGATAAACACATTCCTGTTGTTCAAATAAGTATCAGAGCATTTTTCAGAGACATCAGACACTTTTGTTATATTTGCAGTTTTAATGTTGACGTTGATTCACAATCAGTTTTTGTACAAGTTTCTCTCTTCAAAAGTTTATGGAGTGAAAATAACATTCCACAGGGTCCATGTCTGCATGTGTCGTAAGAACGCAGGAGTTTGTGACATCAATGGATGACAGGAGATCTGATCCGTTTACAGAGACTCAAGTGTCCGGCTACTAGAATGACTGTCGCTCTGTCTACAAATGACTGTGGCAAAAGTCTGCTGTGCACAAACAAACACAGGAAAAGCTGACAGCATATTCATATGTTATGTACAAACACAGAATTATGTACAAGAAAATGTTAATACTGTTTATAAAGAAACATAATCCAAAAATTGAATTAAACTCAGAATTTCCGAGACGAAACAATAACATCAACGCATTTTTTCATCAGGGAGAAACTGAGAGTCCGTCTGAACGCTGACACGTTTGAGACCTTCACATTCATTTACAGCACATCAGTCTGAAAACTTCAGGATAATGTTGACAGGACAAGTTGTGAAACTCCTCTCAGGTGGGAAACCATCACCGGTTCTGATGAAAAACTAAATTATAGTCACTGGATGAGACGTGATTTTATGTAAAAAAGAGATAAAAATATTGTAATAAAAATACTTGTTAACACTTAGATCCTAAGTGCGTTACTGAACGCATGTGTGTGTATGTGTGTATATATTCGCAATGCATACACACACATATACACATACATATACAGGTACACACACACATATATATATATTTATAGATGATTGCTCACCCTGTGTCTAAGATGAAACTCAAATGTGAGATTTACCCTGATGATGGTTTGTATGAAAGTTATAAAAAACAAGTAACCAACCAAACAAAAAACAAACAAACATTTACAAATCGACCCACACAGTCCAACACAGTATTTTAGTGTGTATGTGCTACTGTACCTGTAAAATTCAACGATAGCTACACGTTAGTTTAAATGTGGATGAAAATCACTTATGGCACAATTGAGTTCTACAACTCCACACTTACAACCAAAACAGTTTCTTCTCTCAAGCCGGTTTAAATCACATTTATCGAGATTAGCCTGAGAAAGCTGTAAACCCACACTTGATCCAGTCCTTTATGAATGAACACAACTGTGATTTTTATCACAGGACATGTTATTAAACAACCCCAACAAACGTTAATATGAATCCTTTAGCTGTTATTGCAAAATGTTCGTCGTACCACAATACCAAAATATAGATGTTTAAAACTAGACTGATCCTCTGAAAAGTGTCAATATAGTTCATCATCGCATTCTTGAAGTTGAATAAATGTGTGTATTTGTGAGGGTATGTTTGGCAGCTATATTGTGTGACAATCTCAGATAGATAATAAACTCTAATACAGGATGTTGACTTAGCTGGTTGACTTGTAGCTCAGCTAGCAGCGCAAAAGGTAAATAATTTCACATTTAAAACTTTTGGTGGTTATAAAAATAAAACACATTTATTACGCTGAATATTTTTCTTAAAGTGACTGTACCTAATTCTTATAATATTTTTTTATTATGGCTTTTCTGTAACATTGAAATCTTCTGTGTCATGTAACATGTTTCTAAAACTATTAAAACCGTAGGAACGATTCATCGAATGTTTGTAACATTTTTTTTACAAATTTTTCTAAGTTTAAGCTTCTAAAGCGTGTGGACAGCCCCACAGAGCCCTGCGCTCAGAACAATACGGCCGCCAGAGAGAGTTTCAAGACTGAAGTTTCATCAACTAAGACGAAAACTCCAGTTTTTGAAGATCTCAAGCTAAATGTTCAGAAATATTTAGCTACATTATTTTTAGGGCTTTTTAACAACAATATGACAAATTGAAACTAAACTAACAACAACAACTTATTAATCTACTATGTTATAAAATGTATGAAAACCATTAGATGAAAAACATTTCCGAAGGAAATTCCGATGAAAACAGACAAAAAATTAAGCCTATAAAATATGATAATAAATACTTAATAAGTAAACGTGTTTGTAGGGATACAATAGGATTTCACAGGAGGTGTGTGTTAATGTTTGTTTGTTTGTTTGTTTGT
>JBAJNP010013287.1:0-12309 GCA_036877545.1 Yasuhikotakia modesta | reverse complement strand
TCATTTGAAGGTAGCATAAGATAAATCTGTGCCAACATGCCATTTAAGTCATGCAATTGTGAGGCAAGATAGTTATGCTGGAATACCAAATGTTTGCGTTTTACAGGTGTTTATTGAATCTAAGTATCTGCATCAAATCCTGGTCAAGTACTGAGAGCCAACAACATATAAACATTTGTACACGCTTCTACCCTAAATGCAAACAATTCACATAATCTTAAAAATATGCAGTTTCATATTGCCTCCTATAGTAATTGGTGAAATGGAGCAGTTAAAATCTGATCTATGATTGCTTTTGGGACACAACATCTGGTTACAGTACCTGAGCCTTAATGCTTAAATGGAGTTAAATCGATGTTTGATCAATTATGAAAACAATCAAACATATAGGGCAAAAAATGCTGTTATCTGAATAATCTGAACACTTTTAACTTAAATTACTTCTAAACCCATAAAGCGATTGTGTTTTCGTCATTACTTTTGTGTTATGGGTTATAATTACAGTGATGTGACTGTTATTATCCTAATGATACTTAAGGGAAATACATGTCAACAACTTTACTGTTTTTACTGGTTTAAGTTCCACAACAACATAATTATGGTAATATTACTAAACTGTTGTAATTATCCTGAGCAATATGTCTTTTTTCTTGTTTGTATGTGTAATATCACATTTTAAGTTTCAGTGGCACTTGGTGTATTAAAGTTAAAATAAATCCTATTAATAACATGTCCAAAAGGTTTTTGTATTAATTTTACAACTGTAAAATTATACATGTTTAGTTATTTTAGTGTTCATAAAATGGCCAATAGACAAGCGTCCTTTTAAAAAAGAAATATAAATGATTTATTTAATGCCAGTACTAATATATTCAGGTACTATATTCAAGTTTGGCATTTAATTTCATGTAGCTTTTAATTCCTTTCGTGGATGTTTTATCTATGATTTGCTGCAAAAAAAAAATGTCATTGAATGTTTAATTATTGAAAAATATGATTTATTATAATATTTCCAGGTATCATCATTAGGTTTGCTTAAATCTGTCTTCGAGTTGTACTCGCCTAAAACAGACATTGAACAGATACGTGCGACTCACGTCTCCTGGGAGAGCAGAAGTCAAGCATGTCATAAGTTGTGCAGCTATTAACATCCCCTTAACCAACAGCTACAACACAAACTACATGAGTCCTTCGAAGAACTGAATGTGAACAAACCAGTAAGTCATTTGTTCAATATCACGGATAAGCGGATACGATACTACCAAGTACCACCACAATTTAGAAGAGCACTTGTTGCCTGAAGTACACCGTTAAACAGAGACTTACAGCAAATAATTCATAGACTTGAAATCGTAAAATACAGTTTGAACTAATTTTACTTTTGCCCTGAAGAGTTTCATTTGATGTACATTGTAACAGCATTCATTGAGGCTGCAGATCAGTCTACAGGAGAACAACTTCCCATCCCATACTTCACATCACTGACACTTTTGCCATCATCTAAATTACGTTTTCGACTGCGAGTATTATTTCAACGCAACTTATTACTTACGAAGAGACGTTAGTACGTCTCAATATTTAATGAAGATGGTTGTCTTGTTTGTCTTTCGCTAAACCGCACATTGACACCAAACGTCTGGTTTTAATTTTTCTCTCCGCTTAACCTGACATGCCTGAAAGAATGTAACTCATCAGGTCTTCTGGGGCAAGCCGCGGAGCAGCCGCGTACCGCCGCCACCCTGCGCTTCTGACAGAGGATGAAACATCTTGCAATAATCAGTTCAATTAGTGGAGGTCGCGGCTGCGCACTCTCAGGTTAGCTGTGGGAGGCTGTCAAAACAGGGGGCAGCTATTAGACGAAACGCGATCCCCATTCATCAGCATTGTAATAATCACCATGCGAACTAGCAGCACAGGTCTTAAGATGCTCTGATCAAAATGATCCGTGGAAACAAGTCGTTTACAAACAGTGTCACGGCGAGACGAGTACCTTGATTTAGCTTGTCACTTAAAAGAATGCGTGCATTTGCATTACTGTCGTTGTAAACTGGACTTGTGTTTATTAAAGCTCTCTCACTTATTTTAATATAGCCTGCAGTATCGTATAATACAACATTAATACGGTATAAAGGACTATTAAATATGGAAATTCGAATATGGATTATCAAATCAATAAATATACAGGAATTAATCAGTTTAAGCAAAATTGTATAAGTAATGAAATGTAATTATTTAGACATGTTTCATGTATTTAGCCAAATATGTAGTATTTACTAGTACGTACAAATTACTAAATTATACAGAAAACAATTGCAATTTTTTTTGCAATGAATTTAACAATGACTTTAACTTTACAAAATTTTACAGGCTTTGCAATGCAAGCAAAGTTAAGTTTTAAAATCAGGTTATTAAGAAACTACATCAGAGGCCTTCACAGCGCCAGTGCACCAGTGATATCTTATAACTTATAGCACTCAAAGGTGTCAGCGTTTTTTTTATTTTACATACAATGTAACTTTGCTAAACTATAATGTGTCCTCAAATGTATGTTATTTGAAGTCAAAGTGTCCCCGGTGAGATCGAACCTTGTTTCTCTGTCACTGTTGAATTAAACTTCACAAAACTTTGGAGCTAATCCATTAAATCAATTAAAACTGTTTTATTTATTTTATATGAAAAGTGCATAAGAAATGTAACGTCACTGCCCCCAGTTTAGAATATAGGTTTACGTGTGAAGAAATGTAAAACTTCAAGAAGACTTAAAATATTTTAGAATTAGATCGAAGAACTTGTTAACAAAAACTGCAGTCACTCCGAGTTGTCTTACCAGTAAAAAACGTCCCTCGCAGTGTATTATCCTTTTGTCTATTAGTGGTATGATACCCAATCGTTGTTCATTCTAAGGTATATATCCTTTACAACCTCTTGACTATATAAAAACGACCTCCAACCCTTTTTCACCGTAGTTCCTAATGTCTGAGTTCCTGTCTTGTGCGAATGAAGACGCATATCGCCTCGTCTATCCTCAACAACTGCTCAATAATGCATGACACAGGACAACTGGCCCGATTACATGTCCAGCAAATGTATAAAGATCAACCGAAAAGAAAAACATGTTTCATTACTTGTGATGGCAGAAATAGCCAAATACATCACGAACAGTATTTTACTGCGAAAGCATACAGACCCTGTGCACAGTGTCTAAACGTTTACCAAACATTTTAACATTCTTCTGTGTTATCAACAAGTTGAATGTGTTAAAAGTTCGCATAGTACGGGAGGATTTTGCTTATGGCCACTCACACTACGCGTACGTGGTTTGCGGGGCGCCTAGTGCGCCTTTAGCTCTGACGCTCTCGCCGCCTGTCGCTGCCTCGCTACCTCACAGATCGGCGCTGTTTGGCTGCTAGAGGTGTCTGTCAAACTCAGAGTAAAAATGTAATATACAGGGTAAAATCGAAGCTATATTTCGGTGTCGGTGGGCGGGTTTGAAGGGAATGATCAGTCAGTCAGCCAGAGGAGCCACCTCAAAGCGTATCTGGTTACTTTGAATGACAGCGTAACCATGGCAAATGATTTGACTAAAACTATTGTCTTATCCTCACCATCCCCGGGTCAGATAACCAACCAATCACAGTTCACATAATCGCTTTTCTTGCCAGCTTAGAATAATATTATTAAAACAAGTGAGCGAGGTCCTTCTTCGGAGTGCGTTATGCTGAACCGACACAGAAGAGGTGGTGAGCGACTCACGCAGGAGGAACTTTTTCTCGGGTGCTTTTGATGGATATACGGTGCATTACGTTTGCTTGAACGGATCTAAAGTTTGGTGACTCTCTTCGCCCGGAGTGGAATTTGATTTAATCAATTCAAGAAATCGGTTTGCTTTAAATATACCGAAGAACTGTGGCGGTGCCGTGAATTCAGACATACGTGCTAAAAGTGGACGTTTATTCGTAAGAAAACATGTCAATGCTTCCAACATTCGGCTTTACGCAAGAGCAAGTGGCGTGCGTCTGTGAGGTCCTACAGCAGGGGGGTAATATTGAACGTCTCGGGCGATTTTTGTGGTCTCTGCCGGCCTGCGAACATCTCCACAAGAACGAGAGTGTGCTCAAAGCAAAAGCCGTGGTCGCTTTTCATAGGGGAAATTTCAGAGAGCTTTATAAGATCCTTGAGAGCCACCAATTCTCTCCGCACAACCATCCGAAACTCCAACAGCTGTGGCTTAAAGCGCATTACATTGAAGCAGAGAAGCTCCGGGGCCGCCCTCTTGGGGCTGTTGGGAAGTA
This sequence comes from Yasuhikotakia modesta, assembly GCA_036877545.1. Taxonomy (NCBI): domain Eukaryota; kingdom Metazoa; phylum Chordata; class Actinopteri; order Cypriniformes; family Botiidae; genus Yasuhikotakia; species Yasuhikotakia modesta. The sequence goes on along the minus strand of JBAJNP010013287.1, from coordinate 8,017 downwards.
CCGTGTCCGAAGAAAGTTTCCACTACCCCGGTCCATTTGGGACGGCGAGGAGACAAGTTACTGCTTTAAGGAAAAAAGCAGGAGTGTGCTGCGGGATTGGTACACCCATAACCCATATCCTTCCCCGCGGGAGAAGAGGGAACTAGCAGAGGCAACCGGGCTTACAACAACGCAAGTCAGTAACTGGTTTAAAAACAGACGTCAACGAGACCGAGCAGCCGAGGCTAAGGAAAGGTAAGAGTCTATATAATGTGTAATAACTGTACTGCGTTTAATAAATGCAATCATGTAAAGAGTTTTAAATAAGAAAGAGTGAATAAAGTGTAAGAATACAAGAAAAAATATCTACCACGTGGTGAAATGTTTTTCTAGTTCTGTGTCAAACTATTTTGTTAATGTCAGTTTTAGTTTAGGCCTTGCTTACGCAAACTACAAATATGCCTTATGATATGACTGCATTTATAGCCAGTTTTAAAGGATGCCAAATAAGCAATTAGGCTTCGTGACATATGAAGCGTTGGGTAACTTAATACAGTCAACTAATAATTTAATGCAAAAGTTCTGAGACCTCCAAAAGCTATCTGTACACACATGCATATGTGCATAGATTTTAGATTGAATGCTGCTGAATGTGGGTCTTTCTAAACTGCTGTCTTGTGTTACCCGCAGGCGAGGTAGTCAAGCTGAAACCCTCGTGTAAACCATTATATTAGCCTCTTACGTTTCCCGAAACTTTATGCGTAATTAATATTTTATGAAAGATGCTTTACTGACATGTTGTGATTGAGAATTTAAATAAAGCATCAATTACAGATTACCTAACAATTACTTTACAGTGGGCCATTTTAAACCACACTAATACTTTCATGTTTTCTGCATGCATTAACGCGATAATATGTTGTAGATTTTATTCACCTCTATCGACACAAATTAGGACTGAAATGAACGATTTATAGCCTTTAAATACAATTGAACAGACACGCACACCAATTGCTACAATATGTATATATGCAGAACAATATCCTGTATTATTGGCTAATGCAATAATTTTCGAATAAATATTTTACAGCTGCAGAACCAAAGAGCTGATATTACAAATGTACATTTTCATTTTAAAATAAAAAATTATCAATTTAAACCAGGCAAAAACTTGAACCTACAACTGATACATTTACTTTTCCTATCCTTTAGCTCTACCTTATATCTTTTAGCTATACCTTGTATATTTATCAGTCGCAGGTAGGCCTATACAGATAATTGTTTTATTTGGCATCGTATTCATTGCTTCTTTTAACAATATATTTTATTTATAGTCTATATTTAGTAATATATTTTATATTAATATTTTCTTGCTAGATGTTCACTAACTGTAAATTATTATTTTAACAGAGAGAATAACGAGAACACGAACAGTCACAACCCATTGACGTCTTCCATGAATGGAAGTAAGACTATTTTAGGAAGCTCGGACGACGACAAAACGCCGTCTGGTACCCCAGATCACACCTCGTCAAGCCCGGCCTTGCTCCTCACGTCAAACCCCGGGCTGCAGTCTCTTCATGGCCTCGCACCTCCACCTGGTCCCAGCGCCATCCCTGTTCCTAGTGCAGAATCCATACATCACCATCACTCATTACACGACACTATACTGAACCCTATGTCATCAAACTTGGTCGACCTCGGCTCTTAAACCTATGGACGCTTTAAAGGACGCTTGTACTTGGACAATTAGCGTAAAACATCTCCAGACACTTATAACGCGATGAAAAGATATGGACAAAAAGAGTTGCGGATGTAAATCGGCTGACCCGCTTGCAAAGCTGATATGGAGGGCCTTGAGAGAGGTATTTTTCTAGAATGTAATGCGATGGTTTATTGATAATAAAACATGCTAATAAACGTCTTAATTGTTGATATCTAAATCTTTTTGATATCGTTATTCTTTTAGTTTGCAATTGATCCATGACTAACCGGTCGCATAATACTTTTGTTTACATTTTCTTTTAAAAGGCCATAAATAGTTTCATTTTGATGGGATTTCGTTTTATGAAATGTTTTTAAATATAAACGCAACCTTTTCGAGCGATTATGAAGCATATCATATCTCTTCATTTTTTTTGTATTTTACTTTTGGAAAGCGACTGCATGTAAACCTTGAGATCAATAAAAACTATTAACGCCAAACCATCATAGTTTCATATACCATTTACAATAAAACAAGATGCATTCACTGAGTACAGAAAATGTTTCAATAGTTTTGTTGTGCAATGGTTTGCTGTGCAGGTGTGCACGATTTGCAATTGATAAATATTACTGTAGTGTTTATTAATGTTTTAAGAACATTATTAGAATAAGAGTTTATTGCTTAGAGCTTTAAAACAAGCTTTTGGAAACGAGGATGTGGTTCGAGTTACTACAGGTCATGTGACTGGTTGAAATGTTGATCGCTGCAACGGCTGTACTTAAATACAAAACATAAGATTTTACCAGCTTATGGTTAGAGTGTTAAATATACCACAAAGACATCGGATTCTAGTATGTGTTGTTGTTTTACTGTTTTTTTGGAGTTTATAAAACTGACAGTGGATTTGTGAACAACAAGCGGATTTATTTTACATTTTGCTTCAGGAACTCAAATTTACATTACGACACTAGATACATTACGGCGAAAACGCGTCACCACACATTGCTATTAAACCAGCGCAACGCTACTTAACACAACTCACACCTTTAAACTATGCAGACACTGTGATCACTCAGATCACATACTTGGGTCATCAACTAAATATATCACAGTAATAATATTGAATGTAATAATAAATATTACACGTTATCAGTCTATTATGTCCTCCAAAACATTATGCCTGTGCGTTTTGTGAGTTTTTGAAAAAGTTTGAAGACATTTTTTCAAAAGTTTGAAAAGTGAGTATAGAAGTGAGAATAACTTTTGAATCTTTTCCAGCATACCAGTGAATGTAAATTCAAATTGACTTTATTATAGTTATTAAACAGCTTAGCATCTTTATTTATCACCTTAACATGAAAACTTTTATGCAAATATTAATTACATGGGGGCGAGACAACAAATTTTTCAAACCTTTATTCTCGGGTTCAGGCAGCGTCTCTTTTTCTTCTTCTTGTTTCTTCTCTATAACCGTTGCTACTTACACCAACTAAAGTATATTCCTTATTTTATTTAGGGTTTGCAATTTCTCAAATTTGTCGGCCTAATCTTTTTAAGTAATTGGTACTTAAAATTATAATCAATTATAGTAGCACAATTACCTTGTTATATACCTATATATATGTACCTTGTATCATATTTATTAATATATTAAATAGATAATATATATAGATAATATATTAAACTGTAAGTAGGATCATAATCTTACCAAACACAGGCTACATCATATTAAAGTATCCACAGAAAACGATAACGCGGTCCGTGTCTTTCACTAAGACTCAACAAGTGTGTGTAACGCTGTAACGTGTCACTATGTCTGTGTGTGTTTTTAAAGAGGCAGAGGGGTCGTAAAAACTGGGCAAAAGATGTGAAGAAAAGTTCTCTCGAAAGCTCTTTTTGCTCTCGTAAAGGTGAGGCTAACCATTGTTATACATGCAATCTAATACCCTGTGTTAATGCTGGAAAGCATGTTTATAGGGATACGACTCAACACATCAAAAACGAGGGATCTTGTAGTTTAGCATTAATTGTATTCATCAGCAATCCTTAGTCAAATCCTTAGAATTTGCAGTGTGACTTTTGCGCAGCTATTTTGTTTTGTTAAGGTGGTATCCTTTAAAACGAGTTTGTTTAAAATCAGACCACTTCTTTTCTGACTCTAAAATTTATTTCCGTACATCATTTTTAAAAGCCTGTTTAAAGTAACCATAGCTCATCGCCTAGGCCTAATATATTTTATTTTATATTTATTTATCTATCGCCGGACTGCTTCAAAAGTACATTTGTTTGTATGTGTAAAGCGACGTAAAACCACTTTATATTTTTGTTCATTATATATTTATTAACCCACTATAAACCTATAGGCAAAACCAAAAGCTATATAGCTACAGTTGAATAATACAATTAAATAATGCACGAATTTGGTATAATAATATATTAATATGAACAAATGAATATGACATTAAATAAAAGACAGCACAAACATATAATACATGGATTTGAATTACAATATGTAATCTAATATGGATTACAATTCAGGTAATGAATTAAAATCTTTTAAAATATTTTTAGCTGTTGTTCAAGCACAAATATCTGCATTTAAAGGTTGTTTGTGTAAAATGCTTGTTTTATCGTCGTCATTACCTTGTGTCTACTGTTTACTAACTTCATACTTGTAGTGACATTAAACTACACAAAAATAGATACAACTATTGTTATTGCGCTTATTGTTCGTTTTTAGTATATTTGCTAACGTTGGTTAGGTAACTTTGTTATTAGATAAACTTTAGTACATATTTAAAACATTAAATTGCGTCTAATCATAGAATACAGACATCGAGTTCATCACAGTTATATGTGGAAAAAAGTTCATTTAAAAGTTATTCAAACAGAGAATGAGCTTCTGTGTTCTGGTGTTATGAAAAATTATAGGTATTGACTGCATTTAAACAATTTACGACAAGCGAATTTTGTGTAATGATACAGCAAACCTATTTTCAACAAGCTATTTACATTGGAAAACAATTTCCATAAAACAAAGTCCATAAATATTCCATCAATACAGTTAATGACATACAAAATCCTTATGAAATCTTCAAAAGGATGTTTACAAGCTGTGATTGCCCACGTCTTGTATTGATATTACTGTCTGGTGTTATTATTTCAGCATTCAGAGACATTGAAAAAAAAATCAACCGAATTACCGATTTTGTTAATGTTAAGAACGCACATAGCTTCAGTGCTAAAATCTTTTGTATGGTTTTATTTAATAAACGAGAAACTGTATCTGCTCATGCATTTATTTGTCAGAGGCCTCGGTAGCGGCTTTTGTGAGTTTGAAGAAACATACTGAGCAAAGAGGAAACTGCATGAGTATGTATAGGCTGGCATTTACAAACATATAATGATCTATCAACATTTCGCCCTTAAGCAAGACACCACAGGCAGCTTCCGGAAGACGTCATCTCTCGTAATGCTTTGCATAAAAACATTTATGACACTGAATGAATGCTTAACATACTGAACTTGTAACCTTTCTGGTGCCTGTTGGCGAATAATAGTGGCATGCTACAAATAACATGCACTGGGTGTGTTTATGTGATTACGGCAAGTATAAAGTTGTTCTTGTAAAGTCTCTACTCGATAGAAATATATAGATAAGATATATAGATATGGTAATGTGTGATCGCAGTTGTCATTTACACCCTCTAATGACTAAAATAGTGGTTGCAGAGAGACTGCTGGGCTTAACTGGGCATGAAAAGCTCTTATATCAACTAAATATTATATTAACTTATATTAACTAATATTAACTAACTTATATTCACTAAAACAGCGAATCTAAATCTCTATCGTACGTTTAATAACAGATGTTTTTCCTGTTTTTAACATAGCTTGACTAAAGTCAGACAACGGCTGTGTACTTAACATCATGATGGAATATACTAACTCTAAAAACCTGTATAATTACTATATCCATTACATGAAAAAAAAATGATAAACTTAGAAGTTTAATACTTCGTAAGAAGTTTTACATAGGCATTAACTTCTCAAGAAGCATTACATACTTATGGGAATGTGCTTTGATGGGGTGTTACCCATTTTAGAATTGTAAAACTACAACAATACAAAATTTGATGAATTACGCCCCCATGTGGTTGACAGTTTCAACTTTCTAAAGTTTTATAAAAACTTTCTGCGTTTTATAAATATAAAGCACATAATAATGGGAGGTGACATGCTGAGCAGATATGGTGACCAATAATTCTGCATTTTATCCACACAAATAAATGTCTACACACACGTATAACTGTAAATATACTTCCGGTGCAGTGGGCAGTAAGGTTGCCCAAGGGTACCTTAGTTGTTACCTGTCAGCTTTGGGAATTGAACCAGAAACTAAAGTCGGACTTCAGCATGGACACGACAGTTGTCAGTTGTCATGTCTTCGAAGGGACAATTGGACTGCATGCCACAGGAGTAACTTACATTGACTTCATAAGACATGTGTGACCCCAACTTTTGAAAAAAAAATATTTTTATGACCCACTTTCTACAGTTATCAATAGTTATTAATATTATATATGTATATGTAATATATTTGCAATATATGCAATAGGAAACGAGGCTTACAACAATTACGCCTTCCTGTTCCCTCAACTGGTAGAGCATTGCGAGTCCTGATAAAAAAATGTGTATCTTGAATTCACTGTAAGTCGTCTGTCAAATGAATAAATGTAAATGTAAGTAATTTGTAAATTTGATTCACTATTGCAAAACACTAAACACCAGGGACATCTGCTGGTCACACATATGTAATTGCAACTGTAAGAATCAAGTCAATAGAAAACTACGTTCGTGACTGATACAACGCTTTGGAAAACGCTGTGATGTAGTTCTTTTTGATGCAATCGCTACAATATTCTGTAATACACACATCTGTACTAGCAGAATATGTAGATATTCATGTTATAAATGAGGGATATTAAGTCAATAGTTATTTTTTACTTTCGTAACTAAACTTTATAACTAAGACAATTCGTTTAATTTGTGTAGTCATATTTAGTCATATTTAACCGTATATAATAAACGGTTAAGATATTAAAAGTAAGAGTGTCTGACGGAATAACCAATCGTTTGAATTTTCTTTAACATATGTGAAAAGCCAAACAATTACATCAGTATTAACACATAGCTCGATCTCTCTTATATTAGGGTTTAAACAGTTCATACGTGTTATATATGTTGATAAACATAGCTGGGTGATATTTGCGACTAAATCAGTGTGTCACTGTCATTTTATCACTCCTCTGGTAAACAGGTAATATTGTTTTAGACCCAGTCTTGATATCAATTCCACTGTTAAATAAAACAAAACTATTGATCCAAACCCCCAAACATTCTGACCAATCAAGGGGATGTTTACTAACATGTGACGTTAACTACCAAACAGCATGAGGGCACAAGGCCTCGTTTGCTTTAAACGGATTACTTTGAAGCATGTGTCGGAAACATGAAGTTTTAATCCAGATCTAAATCCAGATAAACGTACCAGCTTTCTGTGTTTGGATTTATAACAGCACGTGCGCGACCTGTCCGCCATCGTGTTCCTATTTACCCTTTCTCTGCGTGGAGTCAACCCAAAGAAGAAAACCGTAAAGGTAATTTTATTTTACTTACTTTGAAAAGTTGTGTTTAAATTAGTTTAATGCGATTTACCAAAATAGTGGCACCGTTTCTTTGGAGACTTCATACGTCTCACCAGGAGATGGCACGCTTGTCTAACCAACAGGACTTTGTGTTGCTCCTGGTCTTCACTGAGAAAACATGCAGTCGTTTAGATGCGTTTATATATTGAAATAGTAAATGTTCTGAAAATATATTATATTTTGGATCTGTAAGTCTCCCCTTGTTAGTAGAAAGTTAGTGTGTAATGTATACAAATTATTTAATGCTCTCTGAAATGAATTAAAACAATAAACAATGCATAATAGTTTTGGCTGTCTACTTTGGATTTTTGCTGTTTATAACTTAAAATATTGCCAATGAAAAGTAGAAGGCTTACCGCAGGTGCATTGCTATGCTTACATACAGGAAGTTGCCCTAAATTGTTCCTATAGGTCCTAACCTAAGTCCTTGTTCTGTTATGATGTCAGTACTTGTGTGGTCTAGTCCTATTGTGTTTGTATATGTAGAGCGTTGCTCGCCAACACAGGATCTTGGTTTGAGTCGGAAAGGCTGCTGCAGTGATATTCATTGACTTTTAACGTGCTCAGAAAGTCTGGATGTCAGATGTGAAAAATGAACAAGGGAACCGGGATCCTGTTACACTCA
>JBAJNP010013286.1:0-12309 GCA_036877545.1 Yasuhikotakia modesta | reverse complement strand
ACACACACTCTCACACACACACACACACACTCTCACACACACACACACACACACACACACACACACACTCACACACACACACAGGTGATTAAGTTTGGCCTGTTACTAACATGCCATTAATCTGACCTTTACTCCACAGCGAGTAACACAAGACATAGTGAGTTAAAATACAGACACAGCACAACATAATGGAACAGAACAGAGGTGTCTGACAGTCTCCATGTTTGCACAGAAAAACTGATACAACCTCTTACTGAATATTTACACCACCAACAAATACAGAACATTTTCCAAACAATATTCCAAATCAAATTTTACATTTCTGATCAATGCAAAATCCAGTTACTACCTCATACACACTAACCACGAACTCAACCCCCTTTAAAACGCTGCAACCCTCAGCATTGCATGTCCTGCACATGACTGATGCTGTGGTGCTCATGCATGTCTCTCATGTCTGGGACCTCTGTGAATGAAACATCACAGCTCTGTTTTTAATCTACAGACCTGCTCTGCAAAGCACATGTGTGCAGTTTGCCATGAGGTCTTTCCTAACTGCATGAAGTGCATGAATCACACGTTGGCTGGAACGACTGGACGTGTGTGAGAGACCGGTGCTGGGCTTCAGACGTGTACGTGTGCTGGGGTCAGTAAATCAGGTCGAGACCATTGCGTTTCTGCAGCCACACAAAACACAACCTGTCCAACTGTATAAATATAAATAACAGGGTCTTACCTTTCCGCTTCTTTTCTGCAGGAGATGTCAGATCTCAGCAGTATTAAACTCTGTATTCTCCAATGAAGTCTTTTAAAACCCCACGTCTGTGTTACAAAGACTGGTTTTAGGTTATTTAAACGTTTACATTTAGAGGTTTAGCAGCTTTTTCCATATACAATGTAAGGAAAAGCAAGACGAGAGACGGTGAACAATGTAAGGAAAATGTAAGGAAAAGCAAGTTTATTGTCCTCATAAGGAGACAATAAACATCAGCTGCACGTAGTTACAATTTTACCCAAAATACAACGTTTTAAAAACACTTTAAAAGACTGACAAATATGCAGCTTTAGCTCATAATAAACAGAAAACTGCATACATTTATAACAATACTGATTTAGTTTATATTAAAAGTAACTATTGCGTCTTCCGATCACATTTAACATGAATAAACAAACAATAAGCACAGAAGCACTTCACACAAATGCTCATGTTGTGTGTCGTTTATCCTGCAGCCCAAATAAATGAAAAATAAGAAATTTAAGGGCTAAAGAAACATTATTAGAAACATTTACTAAAAGCTGGTGTCTTGCGCCCCCTGCTGGCCAGAACGCGCTTCTCACAAAACTCACCACAAGTCTAATGCATATAACAGATGCTTTCATCCAGAGACACTTACACGGTATTCATGATATACAGTTTAATAAGATTGTTCACTGGGACTCGAACCCTTGACCTGGTGTTAACAACATGCTCAGGAAATAAAAACACATTTCTGTACTTAAAACTGCTTGTGTGGTAAAAAACAGAAACCATGTTTTTGGAAAAGAAATTTATTGTCTTGATTTGAGATCTCAGGTCGTCTCACCCTACAGGATGAGAATAAACGTGAATGTTTTGTGTTTTTGGTAAAAACAACCAAATAATGTCTTTAGAAACGTGAATGTTTTGTGGATTTAAACCGTTACAACAATAATTCTTTTACAGTTTGTGTTTATCAAAAGAAACATGCAAATGGACGCTAGTGTAAAAAATACAATAAAACTGCTACATTAAATTCTATTTCAACTACAGATTCTACTCAAATTATTTGTAAATGTTGTAAAAATATATTAGGTCAAACTCTGTAGTGGACAACCACACAGATCTGAGATGAAGGGCGTTATAACAGACCTGTTTGCAAAACTAGCAGTTTAATATAATCGTGTTTTATAAACAGTTTTTAATGTTATTCTTGGCTCGGGTTCATCAATCCAGTGAGAAACTGAGACGTGGCAGAACGAGTCGCATCATATCATTCAAACTCTCTAATACTTCAGTGTGAACATCAGTGTTTATATTGACCGAAAGGCCAAATGTATTAACCTCCAAAGGTTAATAAATGTGCAGGCATGTCACCATAATGTGTCAAATGATTCTCCTAAAACCATTAACCTGTGTGCAGCTGTAAACAGCCAAATGCTTTATCACAGAATTTCATTCATTGTTTCTATGTCTAATCACTCGGAGAGAAACGCAACGATGGATAATGTAGCTTAAGTTAAAATCTTCAGCCCTCCACAGAAGCTACAGACCTCTATCCATTCCTGCCAGCCTGAGGAAAGATCAAACCTGCCTGCTGATGACCATCTTCAGGAATTAAAAATACAAAAATTCTATTTTTCAGAGTCTAATCAGTATAAAAGATTTGACTGTTTGTGGGTTCACAGTTCTGAGGCTCAGATTCAGTCAGTTCTGTGGCTAGACGGTTGGTTGTGTTCAGTGAGATGTTTGACATCAGAGCTCAGACTGCCAGCCTGCTGCTGTTGGTTTGCAGTGGGCTCCAGGAAGCCGCGTGCTGGGGGGTGTCCTGAGAATACGGCCGTCCCTCACAGCACGGCTGGTTCTCCTCTTTTGAGACGCCCACGGCACATAAGCGCCGGTGTCGCAGTAAACGGTCAGTTCTGGAGAAGTTCTGTGTGACAGAATGGGTTCAGATTAAAAGACGAGTCGTTTGAAACTCACTTTATAAACTGTGTTTTGGTAGCCAGAAGAATCAGTCTGTGTGTAAAATAGTTTCTGGGATATGAAAGTATTTAAACACCAAACCATGACCCAACAGGAGAGAAGCGTCACCTGTCTGCAGCGCTCACACTGATAGGGTTTCTCTCCGCTGTGAACGCGCTTGTGTCTCTCCAGGTGATAGCGCTGAATAAACCTCATGTCACACATGTCACATCCGAACGGCTTCTCTCCTGAACACACACACCTCTCTTACTTAACCTTATATTAACTCAAAATGTGAAAGTATTGTATTTATAGGCTTTTGTGCACTTAAAGACATTTAAACACAACAGTGAGCAAAACACATAACATCATAGGTGTATCGAATTAGCAATGCCAACATGAGCACCAAGGCTCAAAGTGTAAAGACTGTAACCACTAAGCCACACCCCTGAGAAGACATCAGAGGGAATGAGAGGCAGCTGGTGTACCGGTGTGAGTGAGAATGTGTCGCTTCAGATGGTAACTGCTGCGAAAGGCGCTGTAGCAGTGATCACAGATGAAGTTCTTCTGCACAGCAGAGCTGAGAGAGTTTCTCTCGTTGACATCAGGAATCTCCATCTGCACACAGCAGATGATTCAGTGAGTCGATGGCATTACCAGTCAAACTCACGGGTAATAGAGCGAACAGACTGAAATGCTTGCCTGAGGTTTGTCTCTTGTTTTGGAGGAAAGACCCAACTTCCTGTTCTTCTTCTTTGGCTGGACGTTCTGGCTGGCCTGCATGTCTTTCTCATCCAGGAGCTGAGACGAGTGAAACTCTCCATCCTTACGGATGAGCTGCAAACGCAGAGAAATGTAGCTCAGCGCTTTGAAAACAAATAATTCACAAAACTCAAAACCCAAAGCTATCTATCATCGGTGTTCACTTTTTGTCTGTAAGCAAAATAAATGTAGAATTCACATTTATCTAAACCACAAAAGTGGAAACTGTATTCAGACCTGAAATGGTCTCAGTTCAGTTCAAACCACTTTCAAATTGAATCGAGTGTGAATGCTACCGTCGGGCTGCGGATGATCAGAGTTCATGGTTCTTACCAGTGGTGGGCAGCTGACCCCTGACGGCAGAACCATGTGGTTATGTTGGTTCTGGGTCTCCTGGTTCTGATTGTGATTATTGTTGTGATTGTGGCTATGATGAGAGCTCATCTTCTTATGGCTGGGCACTGAGCCGGCCTGCATGAGAGCCATACTGGACAGCACCGCCTCACAGCCCAGCAGCCCAGCCTGTGTACAAACCCACATACACACAGAGCAAAGCAACAGTGTTATATAACTGCAATATAATTCCCAATTCAGATCAGCAGAATTGCAAACAGAACAATTAATGTCTGTATGAGGAAGTGATTTATGATCAGAAAACAAAGGACAGTCAAAAGAAAAGAAGACAAATGAAAGAGGGAAAATGGAACACTGACCCATTTTATGTGATCTCGCACTGAGCTGTTGGACAGATGTGACATCACAGAGGTGAGAGTGTGTGTGTGTGCTGTGGACAGGGGACTTTAGAGACCACACAAGCCCCACTCATCAGGGGGCAAGCCTAGAAACAGGAGGGGTGGGATATAAAGCCAGGAAAAAATCCATCTCTGTCAATGATGTTGCCACAATTTCAGCCCACCACTAACAACGCTGTCGACCGAGAACAAATCACAACGTTTATTCGCAGGAATGAGACATTTTCTGTGTCTTTACTGCCAAGCCTCTGTTTATGTAGCCTTACAGAACTGTGTTTCTAAGACACGGAGTTTGGATTAAGTAATTGGTTAGTCACATTCTCAGCCGTCAAGAGTCCCGAAATGCCATCTGGAATCAAACCAGTTTAAAAACGGAAACTGAGCGGATTCTCATAGATTCTGTCACACTGAAACGCTTGAAATATATTCAAGCAGTTATTACCCTGTTGATTTTGGATCATGGTGGGCTTTTGGAATTCACTATAATAAAAAACAGATCTTTGATTCCCCCTCCAGCGCCATCCCTTCTCTTCCACGGCAAAATCCTCTGACAGTTTCATGTCTTCTGATTATTGATCATGACAAACATCAACACCACAGACACATGAAGCAGTTCTACCACACAGAATTAAATCATTATTACTGTAATAAATCAGAAGACAAACAAATCAAACTGAGTGACAGTATATTGTACACTGACAGCATGAAGTCCTACAGCATGAATTTTGGGATCCAGTCAGATCCTTTAACAGATTAAATTCATTTCAGGCCGTATAATAAAGATTAAACCAGTCTTATCCCATAACAAACGCACAGCAAGCTTAACCAACCCATGCCAAAAACCATAAACATTTACAAGACACAAATCAGGTCTGTTTATAAAACACTATTAGAATTTATTACAAGTACGTTGCAGCCTAGTGTTGTTGACAATAGACCGCGTTATATACAAACACATCAAAGCAAATCTAAAAAGTGCATAAATTCATTCATAAAAACACTTTTTAAACGCATTTAATGTGCAGAAATATTCCCCATGTAAACAACATTCACATCCATTCATTCTGCACAACCCAGTTCACCGTCTCTTTAACACGTTAATGTCTGTAACACATGTATAGTGTGTTTAATGAAAGCAACACTCCGTGTTTGTGTGTTTGCTTTGCTTTACCTTCTTCTTTTAAAGCTACTGCAATGTTTGTCGTACTTGCAATTTTCTCCAGTTTACAACACAGAACGTAACCGGAAGTGCTCTCCGGGGAGCGCGCGCGTCACGTGACCACGCGCTGGGCCACTTCCGGTGTAAATAAAGTCCACGTTTCAAACGCGGAACAATAAACATTTGATTTTAACAGATGTAAACAGTCTTTAACTTTCATCATGTGTTTGTGTAAAAGAAACATATAAACTGGGATTAAAATACACGTTACATTTCATGACAAATGGAAATAAAAGAAACAAAACGGAGGTTATTGCATTAATAGAAGAGGCGAGAAAGTCCAACACGTTTAATCACAAAACGTGTTATTTAAATTCGTCCGTCTGTGGATCATTATTAACATATATGTCAATATTTACATATTGTACATGATATAAAATATATTTATACAATTATTTGATGTAAACAGCTACAATAAGGCGGGGCTGATAGTGTCTATAGACAGCACATTTAAATTAAAGATCACGTCCTAATCTCTCAATCTCATCCAGAATAAAGTCCATGTCGTTAGTGGTGAGTTGAGGGTTTATCACCACCATTCTGAAGAAGTTGACGTGTTGCCCCATGGGCTGGTAGCCCACCATCAATGTGCCACCCTTCATCATTCTCTCTTTGATGGCTGGTGCCACCTGGTGGTAGGGTTTAGAAATGACATTATGATTTATGAAGTAAAAGCTATTAATCAATGAAATTGTGAATATTTATTATTCTATACACTGCAAAACAAAACCAACCTTTGATAACCTTTCTTTGTAATCTGCACTATTCTGCTGTCCCCTCAGACTGGGTGGTATAAACCAGAAACAAACATTTACAAACTGCCTCTGTTAGTAAAAACAAGAACAATGAATGTGTTACCGCTGCGTGTGTATTGATGTAAGAATGCTCACTGTTTATGTCTGTTTACATCACCTTACAGACCAGCTGAAAATGTTTTCTCTTCTCCATTTCTTCCACTAAATACCTGGTGTATAATAAATACATGTATCAGAGTCAAGACAGTCCTGTACAAATATAACTCAAATCAGCAACATTCATCCAACCAGTTCAGACACAATCCCACAGAATACAGTATTCTGGCCACGTAATAATACATTAGACACAACAAACTATACACTGAATAATGTCAATGTTTATAAGTCAACAATAATGGCATCATTTATGATATCTGGATGATATGAAAGCAGTCAGATGCATCAATACCTCGCGAGGGAGAAAACTTTATCCACCCGCTCTGAAAACCCTTTTGTTCCAACTGCTTTCCACATCAACCACAGTTTCAGACAGTCCACCCTCCTCCCGCACTGGATGGATTTGTCTCCCGTGTCCAGACTTGTATCGTAAAATTTGTCTTGTTGGAACAGATAAGTTGCTTTGGCGCAGTGACAGTTCATCAGTAGATTCTACACATTAACGTTCAGAGGATAAAAACAAATAAATAATAACAAAAATGCTGCTTTATGTGACCATACAGTAAGTTATTTTAAAGTAGGTATTTTTTACTTAGTTCAGAAACAAAGTTTGCCTACCGTGGTGTCTCTGAACAAAACCACAGAGCACTGCAGGCCGGCTAGAAGCATTTTGTGAAGATTCCAAGTCACAGAATTTGCCCTGGATATACAAAAACACACAACCTCATTTTTCCCAACCTCAACCTCAAAAGGTAAAAGCTCAAGTAATGTGTGCACTTTAGTCCACAAACGGTGCTAGAAGAACATTAAACCATTTTCTGGAGGTTTGATCAGACCTTTCTATTCCTGAGAGCAGATGTCTGTGTGTTTTGGAGAATAAAACACTTCCTCCAAATGCAGCCTGTCAGAGAGAGAAAGGAGTTCAGATTGTCACGTTTGAAAAGCAGAAGCGTAGTATGTGAACAACAGCAGAGCTCTAAACACAATGACTGGTGTCTGTGTTGTGTAATTGTTAGATAAGGAAACTGTCACACGTACGTCGACATGCATCCAGATGCCGTTTCGTTGGCATACGTCAGCGATGCGGTTGAGAGGATCAAACGCTCCCTGCACTGTTGTCCCTGCTGTGGCGCTGACAAAGAATGGAACTGCATCCTGGAGAAGAGACACGGTTAGCCTCTGACCATCAGTTACTTCAGCTATCATGATTTCAAGCTACTGCTCTTAAATTTTAATTGAACTTCCAGAACTACACAGAAAGCTTTAATCATGACTGAGTGAGAGTTTAATGTCTACTTGAGATTTTGCCAGCAGGATTTTTGCCTCCAGGTCCTCTGGTATCATGCAGCCCCTGTGATGAAGCACAGGCAGAACATTACAATGTTTACCAATGGCTTCCTGACGTTACAATGACCACAGCTGTACCTCTCATCTGCCTTTACAAGGAAAACATTATCCGTCCCAATGCCAAGAAAAGCAGCACCCTTATTTATTGAGTAGTGACTCTGCAGAACGTAAACAGACACAGTAACAGTTATAATGGTACCAATAACAAGTCACAGAATGAAGGCCTGTTCACAACCAAGAACTGAAACTATAATTTTAAACTGTTATAAGAGGAACAACATGGTTGGAATGACTTCAGAAAAATGTAATACAAGCTGATCAACAAAAAAACTGTGAATCATGTGAATTTAAATGGCTTGTATATTTACTGCAGCATTGAGCTTAGAATAAACAATGTTAACATCCGTGAATGCTGATATACTTCAATATTAGCATAGAAACAGTTACAACAGTTACTATTTTTAGTAAAGAAATCTTTACAGTCAATGTTCTTGCTGTGAATTGGCTTTGGTTCTTCACAGAACCTTTAAAAAACTGTGTGTATTTAAAAAACTGTGTGTGTATTTACTTGCTCTGATGTAAACATGGCGAGCCGCGGTGTGGCCCACAAGCCCTGAGTCTTCACGTGGGGGAAGGCCCGGTACCGCGCGATGTTCATGGCATACATGTTAGACACGGAACCTCCAGGACAAAATATTCCATCTCCTTCTGACCAACCAATCAGAGAGCGAAGCTTGCTAAGGACCGCCTCCTCCATCAGGACAAAGACAGGAGCCACTTCATAAGTGTATCTGCAGTGATGTAGATTCTTACATCAGACTTACGTCAGCGCAGCTGTGTGCTGCACCCCCTGATAACTTAAAGTGCAGATAAGTTACTTATTACTGTGACAGAGTTAAATAAAACACCAAAGAGTAACAGTTTATGCAAAGTCACTTCTTGGTTTATAAAACCCAGTACAGATAATCTAACAGCAGTCTGAAGTTCAGACTGTATGTATATATATAACTAGAGGTCATACTGGCTGGTGTTTAGAGTCTCGGTGAGAAGTCGTCCTGTCAGCGCATGATAATCCACACCTGCAAACAGCTGATTGAAGAACCGGGGGTGACCTGCGACCCATGAGGAACAGAATTTCACCACTTGCTTACAGGAAACGTTCTTAGAACATTGGCTAGCATAGAACTTTATTCTTAAGTTGGTAGTAACATTTAAAACATGTTTGAATAATGTTACACTAAAACATCTAAAAACTGAAGGTTTTGAATGTTCCTGAGATGTTTTACATTTTTTGTTTTTAACTGGAAATGTTAGGGAAACATTTGTACAAAATTAAACTGTTAGTTTTACACGTTCATGATGGAGGAATCAAACCATTGAAAAGCCTTTTATTAAACCACAAATGTTACATACATGTTTTAACGCTGTATCTGGCCACATCCTGAACCCTCTGCAGTAACTGCTGCCGAGTTTCTCCATGTTCTCTGAGCTCCAGGTCCAGAAAACATCTCAGCTCATCTGGTTCTCTCCACTCACACACCTGTGGCAGCAAAACACACCGTCTAAAGAATCCTTCAGCTTTTATCACTTCATATAGAAGATAAGATCAACACAGGAGTTGAGATGGTAAAGATATTCCTGACCTTCTCCGTTGTGTCAGTTCCTTTGTGAAGTATCTCATCCACGATCACTCGGAAAGCCTCCGTGAGGAAAAGCTTTCCTTCTAAAGCAGAGAGATCCGATTCCTCACAGTGGCCATTCATATGATCTGTGGAATAAAACATGACAATGTGTTTCTTATTAAACACAGCAACATAAAACTAACTAAATAAATAAATATAAATAATATATATTTTTAGTTATATTTATAACTAAAAATTAAACAAATTGTAATTAAACTTAAGTTAAAACTGATATAACTGAAAACTTTATAAAACTAGCATTATATGTGAGTCTTTGCTTCAGGTTATAAATATGGGTCAATATAAAGCAGTTTTTGCACTGACTGATTCATTTGTCTTGTTCTTCACCTTAAGAATCAAATAATCTCGAGAAGGAAACTATTTGCATGTTTGCTGGTTCTCAGCAGTTCAAGGATTCGCTTCCAGATAAACGTTACATGGGCACAAACGTTTCTGCACGTGCATGCAGTTACAGTAACAGTTACAGTATTGCGTCATCAAACCAAGAAACGAATGCATGTCAAATGAACCACTCACCTTCAGAAACAGATGAACTCATTGTGATGCGGTTTACCTTCTGAAATCTTTACAGCGTATGTGTCTGTACACGCATGTCATCATTCAAGCGACAGTCTAGAGAGTTTAAGGTACATGGGTGTCAACAAAAATCAATCATTAACTCAGAAAAGCGTTTATAAGTGTCTGCAGATATGAGACTATCTCTGTGTTATTTAATGCATATCTTTGAATGGCATCATTAGTGTATTCCTGGTTGTTTATTACTTAGTTTTGAATATATTTACAGTATTATGTTTTTATGACATGTTTCCTGCGGCTCAGTCATGCACAAGCTTTATCCGTGTCATTATTATTATTTTATTAACTATGATTGAGTGAGACTTTATGATCTTAAGTTCAACAATATTTAACAAAAAGACTTTAAAACCAACACATATTTACATAAATGAAACTTTTATCTGTCACCCAAAGCATTTTACAAACATTTACAAAACAGAAATGAGATGAACAAGAATCAAAACAACCGATGAACAACCGAATTTACATCAAAATATTCAAAACTTTAAGGACAATGTTGACGTTGAAATGAAAGTTCCCGTGTCAGGTTGCAATTTATCAAGTGAAAATATTTTATAATCCCCAAGTAAAAAATTCACTCTCTCACGGCTCGGTGCCGTTTATCGACTGGCCTGCGTACTGGTATCGTACAAACTCCTCCTTCAGTCCAGTCACTCAAAACCATCAGAAACAACGTGATACTTGCCAAGAGATCAAAGGTTGCTACAATGTTGCCAGTCGCTTTTAAAACGTTGTCATAAACATAAGATCCCCGTATCTGTTCACTGGATTAGTTCAAGTTTTAAAACACAAAAGCGTTCACATTTGTTTACATGAGAAAAAGGAAATGTACAGTTTTGTGGAATGTATAACAGTCAGATATTTGAAACATGATAGCAGAACGAGATTCACCTGAATAAAGAAGATTATACGACAGGCGCAGCCACACTTAGTGCAAACACACATAAAAATGGTTCTTGGTCTCGGGTGAAAAAACTAACAAAAACAACAAATAATAATGCCAAAAACATTTAAAGAAATAAAACATGACAACAAGCTGCTCAAATGATTATCAGGCTATGCCTTTTAAAAACAAACATTTTCAAATAACCTGAAAGAAAGGTTTGGACTACTAAAATATTTAAAATACCCGCTTGGTATTTTCCCTTGTTGCGTTTGAGCTTATATAGTACTAGTGCTCCCTTTACTAAAAAACACAAAACCACAGTGAGTAAACATCCATTGTAACTGCTTCGCGCTTATAGCGCCATCAAGCGGTGTTGCATGATGGAACATGCAAAGTGCTGCTTCAGTTACTGAGCTTTAATTCAGGACCTCAGCAGTTTTCCAGCAGGAAGTTGATATTTCGAGCATCTACACCGCTGTCCTCTTGAGTTAAAAGGTAATAGAGGCGGGAGGCTGTGGCTCCGCCCCTCTCACGCATGCTCCAGCGCCGCAGCATGGCAAAAACACGCTCCGTGTGCAGCTTGGTGTCCTCCTCTATCTGCTGGAGGATGGTGGTGCTCATATCCAGTGCCATGATCCCGACCTCCCTCCAGCTGTTCCCGATGCAGCGCGCCACCTTCATCATCTCCCTCTCCGTCACCATTCTGGAACCTGCAGATGAGAGGAAAGTGATGCAGATAGAAAGCGATGCAGGGAAAGGAAACGCGCAGACCCGATTGTGACTCACTGGTTACATGCGGCTGATCACAGAGAATGACGTTTTCCAGAAACTCCTGTTTTCTCTTTGCCGTCGTTTCTGGAAAACAAACACAATTCCACGAAAAAATAAGATCACGCAGGTTATCATTATTATTACGTTTACAGTGATCGTCATACCTGTGGGTTTCTGTAACTTGCGTTTGTTGATTGACAGCTTTTGAAGGAACTGAAGTTTTGGAAAAGTCTCCTGCATGTTTTGACTCTTCAGCAACATCAAGAATTTTTGTGCAGTTTTGTCGTCTTTGCAAATCACATAATCCAGAATCTCCCGCAGCTGTTTTGAGCGCAAGTTCATGTCTTTAATATTGTTGTACTCGTTATTGGACAGTATTCCCAGAGAATGACAATGCTGGAGGACAAAATCTGGATCTTCTACCAGAGCTGACATCAGATCAGTCTTTAAACTCTGAATGAGTTTGGTTGCATGTGCTGGTCCGTCCATCTCTACTGATCCCTGAACAGTAACAAAGACTTTAAATGCATTTCCTGATGTCATCAACATCATTTTTTAAGTAAAAATACCTCATACAAAAATTGTAGATTCGGGGAAAAGTCAGTAAATTGGTATCTAGGAAAATAGTAAAGTGTAACATATAAGGGCTCTGAAAACCACATTTAGGAAACCTTCAGGAGC
>JBAJNP010013285.1:0-12310 GCA_036877545.1 Yasuhikotakia modesta | reverse complement strand
TTCAAACATAAAAATGTAAATAAATAAAACACTTTTTAAATTGACAAATTAAAAGACATTTTTAAAACTGTTTTTTTAATTTTGGTTTTTAAAATGATATAAATAGTACTTAAATAGGTCAATAAAACTGTGAATTTGAAAATCATTTTTTAAATCGAAAAATAAATAGACAATTTAAAAACTCGTTATTTAATTCATGGTTTAAAGCATAGATAAATAAAACAATAAAATGTACAATAATAAATCATTTAAATGGCGATTTTAAATTGCGTTTTAAAAGTCCATTTGCCAATTCATTTCTCTCTCTATTTGCCGATCACATTTGCTTTTCCTTTTGCCAAATGGATTTGCTTATCCAGTCGTCAATCGAGTTCAAAAATCCTATTGGATAGTGCCCACCCGGGGGCTACCTGCCGGCAAACACACAGGAACACATAGGAGCAATTACTTAGTAATGAGGTAAAGCAGCCACACTGGACATGTCAACTCTCATTACAACAGCATATCAACATGGACAACTCGCTCTCCTCTCAAGTTTATTGCTGCAAGTAATCAGTATTCATTTTGGCAAATGGAAGTTCCCGTGTCTCAGTCCATGGTTGTCAACAAAGAAGATACAACAACTTACAACAACTTACATAGTTGGCAGTTATGGCAAGCACACACACAAAGCCCATCTGTTAAAGATGTTTTAAATTCATGTGTAAACACTGTCAACTTATCATAGGCTCTTGCCAGCAGACACCTCGACTCTTTAGAGATTTAAAAAAATGACAGGTAGCAAATGTGACGGATTACATTAAACTACAATGCTCATGCCAGCAGAATTGTAAGCTTTTATTACTTTAATTCCCTGCATCTTCCCCTATTACTGTTATGAATGCTATTGGATAGTTGTATAGTCTACAGTATAAATCCTCCCATTGTCACGCTCCCCCCATGAACTCTATGGTTTTGTCCCGTGGTTCCCCCCATAGTCTTTGTCTTTTGTCCATTGTTTCTTGTTTTTGTTAATCTCCCTCACCTGTGTTTATTGATCATGTTCACCTGTTCTGTTGATTGGTTTCCCCATTTAAGTTGTTCATGTTTCAGTTTTCTTAGAATGTCAAGACATTAGTAATGTCAAGAGAACTGTTTCTTTGAGCGTTCAGTTGGACAGAGTGTGGGACCAGTACCACACTGTAAATTTATTTATAATGTAAAACTTATTTATAACACACAACCAATTCCTGTTCACTTACAATTTGTGTTGTTTTATATAAAATTGTTTTGTTGTTGTCAATGGTACAGCAGATATTTAAAAAAAATCGACTTGCTTGTTTGTCAAAACTGAATCAGTAACCACCATTTAACCACAGATTGTCAGGGCCAAATCAATTCATAATACATGTAGTAGTATTGATGAATTCAATTAATCAATTCAGAGCAAAACTAAATTATTGAAAAATGCTAAACAAATCAGCAGCTGTTGTAATCAATGGTAATGGTAAGTGCCGCTTATCCCATTCATCCAGATATGTATATCTATATCTCTATATTCAGTTCCAGTTCTGTTGCACCTTATAATGTGGGAAAGCTATTTTCCCTCACACAAGCACAGAGAATACATGCCACATGTAGTGATGGGTCGTTCTTGAACGATTTGTTCATTTTGAATGAATCTTAAATGTGGCTTGAGAAGAACGGGTCATCTCGGGAAGTGATTCATTAGTCTCTTTGAATTGCTTTCACATTTCTATTATGTCACATGTCAGAAGTTCCTCACTCCAGAGAAGAAAATCTCATAAGCTATTTGTCTCAGAAAAGACAACTCCCTGGCACCATGATGGACTTCAAAACAAACATAAGCTGGTAATATGCTTGCATAATACCATTTAGAATACATTACACACATCAAGGGAACTGTAACCTTTTAAGATTCGATCGATCCTGTCTAAGCACCAGACACAGATGGAGATAGCAAGAGAGAACAAAATCATGCATGAAGATAGACAGACAAACCGAAATCCTTCATGGGAATCGTGTAAAGCAGGGGTTCTCAACCTTTTGCAAGCTGGGCCCCTCCAAAAATGGTTTAATGCAGTTGGGGCCCCCCTCTTCCCCCCTGATTTGTTTGTGTGTTTTAATTGTCCAGCCGCTTGCACTTCGACATGGGGGAATCTGCTGCATCACCTTTGCACCAATAGCCAGTAAGTCTGTGATTTTTTGTGAGTTTTCCCCCTCTCGTCCTGTGCTCGCGCCCTCCGGTTGAGAACCACTGGTGTAAAGCATGTTACCATCATCCAGTGTTTGCATCCTCAGGAAATAACTGATCAGGGGAAAATGGAGGTAAAAGAATGAGTACTATGAGAATATGAGACATATCTGCAGGTTGAATTGCTGAATTGCATTACAAGTCCATCCAATAAGTCCATCAAATGCAGAATGGGTAACTGGAGCTGAGTTTGTGATGGAGTATCTATATTCTTTTAGGAAATGAGGGCTAAATGTCGCAAGGCACAAGCAATGCATGAAAAGAGGCATTCCTCCCCAGGTTCATTTAAGGCTATATATAGATAATAGATTTGGTAATATGAGTAATATTAAGTAATATGAGCCACACTGCATCTTTGCTATTCTTTGCAAAATGTAATATAGGGCTTCTGTTGTAGAACATGTGAAGTTTGAATAGGTTGCAGTGGGCTGTAAGTAATCACAGTCATGCAGAAACTCACAACAGAAGCTGCACAATATAATGCAATAAGTATAATATTATTTTCATGTAGCAGTTCTGTATACCAGAGGCTAATATCAAAAACAGTTCAGACAAATTGTAAATATGACTTAACCATAAAAATAGTGAGTGTTCCTGTAGCTCAGCTGGCAGAGTATTGTGTTAGCAGCACAGAAGGTTATGGGTTTATTTCCTGGGGAACAAAAAGACTAATCAAATGTATAGCTTAAAATGCCCTGTTAGTCACTTTGAATGAAACCATCTGCTAAATGCATAAATGTAAAATAGATTCATTTAACTGTTTTTACATTTTAGATTTAACATTTAACTGTTGCTCCTGTCAGAAGGTATACTTTAACTGACGCTTCAATACAAAGACCCCCACTTTTTCTTCAAATGTATCATAAATTAGGTGCAGAATGTTCTGTGTTTATGAAAAGTTATTAATCAAAGGCAAAGGCAACATATATTATACATGTTTTACCTTATGAATACATGGAAAGGTGAATACAGTGACATTGTTGTAAACTTTCATTGTTAGTGAACTTTCACTATAAAATGTACAATGTACAAAAAATTAAACGTGTAGTTGTCTCTTTAGAGCTAACCCTTAAAATGAGGTTTGCTGGCATAACTTCATAATCACAGTCACCATTTTCGGTCACAAAGTCTGACATTTAAAGTGTGACTAAAGGCGAAATTGTCTTTGTAAGCTGCAGATCTATACATCTTTGTGCTCATCATGACGCGTTCCAAGACTCAAAGACGTTCCGAGACGTTCGTAAAGCGCTTCTGACCCCCATAAACGCTGTCAAAGTGGGCGACACTACGTTTTAAGGCAGTGTCAAATGTTGTCATCACAGTGTCCTGCAAGATACAGGAAATTGCGAACGCCCTCTCCTTGCACTTAAATTAGTGACAGTTTCCACTGGCATCATCATGATCACACAATATACTTTTAGGCTTTAAGCAGTTTAAGAACTCACCCTCAGTGTGACAGCTGGAGGAGAGGATGGTACTCGGCGGTCTGAAGATGTAAGGCAGGTAGCGGGAAAAGCATTTCATGTTTTGGTTGAATTTAGTCTGCGCATCACTTTTGCATGTTCCTCGGAGCAGCTCATAGAGACATGAATGTGTTGAGTATGCGATCACACAGTCTCGGACTCATTTCAGTCTCTTCTCCGTTCATCACTGTCGGAGAAAGACAGCGGGAAGATCAGTGCGATTGACCGTGTTTCTCTTTTCTGCCGTCGCCTGCTGGAGGACGCGAGGATGGATCCCAAGTCTGGCAGAAGGGAGGGGTGTTTATAGGAAATACCTGCCGTATCTGTCTGCAGCTGGTCTTTGTTGAATTTACCAATGGTGTAAAGCTTAGGGGAAGACCTGAAGAGAATGATTTGTCTAATGATGGTAGTTAAAGTATGCATTAAAGTGCCCCATTTGTTTTTTTCTTGTATTACAATTAGACAGTTGTAATTACGTTAACACAGAGATGTGTTTATAGAAAACGTCTGGTAAGTTGATGTTGCCATGTTTCACCCTGGGTGATATAAACTAATTTATACTAACATAAATCATATTTTTTTTATGTGGAAAGAACTTAATCTAATTCAGTACATGCTGCCGCACTTCCTATTTCAGACACACAGCTACTGAATTATTCAGTTACCCCAAAAATGAAGTAGGGTCCACAGAACAAATTCTGCTATGCATGTAACAAACACACCACTGTGTCCTGTCCTAATGTTGAGACCTTAATCCGTTTGGGCCCTAGACCCACTATTCCTTTTTAACTTAAGCTTACCTCACTTATAAGTGTCTAAAAATGTCACTACTATTCATATAATAAAAAAGTTTTTATTTATATATAATTACTTTTGTGTTCTTCTCTACAATGACTGTGCAACAATGACTGTCATGGCTGTGTAAAATTTAGTACCTTCCTCATGACGGCAATACTGTTTAAATGATTGACATGGTTGATAGTCAACATTGCTTTATGATAACAGAAGAACTTGAATTCTGTTTAAATAGGAGTTTAGACGTTAGTTTATAAGTGATTACAAAGTTTTCATTTCTATATATCTTAATATTTTTCTTGTTACACCTATTATATGGTAAAATAATTTGTAACATTATTAGTAAAAATGATGCATATGTTCTATAGTTATAGCAGTTGTATAGTTTTATTAAACAGTTTTATATAGCATTTTGAACCAAAAAAATTGTTTTATGTAAGTTACCAGTACCATGAAGTTCCAACTGCCCACAATCTCTTAATTATTGATCATTTATTACTTGCTGGCATGCTATTTAAAGCTGGTTTACATAATTGTCTATTAAGGTATTAAGGTGAGTGATGCTGTTTATTGCAGTGTATTGTGACAAAACCTCTAGGTGTAACAGAACAGATTTGACTTGCACACAGTAATAATGTAAATATGACCTTTGAGGAGGTCATTGCCAGGAATCACCAGCGATTCATGTTTGCTTTACAGCGTTTCCTCTTTGTGTCGAATAAAAGGTGGTGTCTAAGCCAAAACCAAAAGGAACCTCACTATGGAAACACAGAAATGCAAAAAGGAACTCCAAATTTCAGCTGATGTTAACTGATAGAGTAATTTACAGAAGCGTATAACTGAGCCTTCCTGCCTGTTTTCCTTCACTGTCTATGCTACTGTCTTTTCAATGTAATTATGTTTTTAGTAGCTGAAGTTCAATCAATAGCAGGTCCCTGGGTGCAAGGAAACTGGGCCATCTATGCGTCTCATGAATCAGCATATGAAAAGGCTAATGCTCATAGCACCAGTTCTTCCCCTCTGTGCTAGCACAACATAAGCAGAACACACACATCATTTTTTTTCATAGGACACCCACAAAGCAGTTGTGTAAAAAGCAGCACTGACAATTCTGTCAGACCACTATGAATGAATTAAATACATATGTAAAATGTTATTTTTTAATTTTTTTGTTATAAATACACCAGTTGACTACAGTGGCCTACTTGTCTGTAAACTATAGCCAGTAAAAAGATCAAAACTTTTATTGGTTAAGATCAAGTTTATAATTCACAAACATTGACATTAGAGAGTAAAACATCAAGAATAGGGTTCCCTGATTCTGTTTCATCGAGGACATAAAAAAACAGTGTTTCTAGGACATCAAAAACAATGCTTTTGCCAAGACATGGGTCTTGGTTAATTTACCACTGGTTTCAAGAAAGCACACTTCAGGTGGACTTAAACAGTCATGTTTTAATTTGCTTATAATGACGTTGCTGCTGCAGTCATCTTAACATTTTCCTGATACAATCAAATAAAGAGTATCAAAACATACAGTGATGATAACAAACATTGATGACGATTGATTCTGTCAAATTAAATAATAATTTAGGCTTTAATTAAACCTGTTTATTTACAAGGTATTACCTTTTTTTAAACGATCATATATTTTTTGGAAACATGGAAAGTTTAATGATGCAATTACATGAACAATGATCTTGTTAGAACTTTTAGAAAATAGTACTATACATAGCATACAAACCTCATTCTATTGCTTTACAGTGTAGATCAGTTTTTTTCAACCTGTGGGCCGGTAGGGCAGCAGTTATTATTAACAGAAATAATAGTTTTGCTAATGTAAAAATGTTTAGTCGTAATTAAATATCATAGTTTGATATACAATTAAATAACGTTTTCCCGTTTTCTTTAAAATTGTCAACCCAAGTGTCTCGGGGCCTATTATGTACATTTTCTGTTTATTCAGTAAAGTTAACAGTTAACATACTTGCTTCTGAGTACTCAGTTACTAACCCGACACAAATTGCAGGTTCATTTACTTTTTTTGCATTGTGACGCAGAAACATATGTGTTTAATTGTGTGGGCCGTGAGTTAAAAAATGTAAGATGTATAGATGTAATGAAATATAATTGTAATGTTTAACAAAATCACAGTATAGAAACAGACAATTTTTCAATGTTTTGTTAGTAACTGTCACATTGTTATTCTTTCTTAATGTCATATTTCATATTATTCCGGACACAGTACATGTCCATGAGTCATAAAACTTTCATTAAAAATTTTCATCAATAACTTATCAAAAAGTTGTTTTATTATTAATTACTATTAAGAAAATATTTCAAATAATATCTCTTTAAACATTTAAACTGTAAACATAAATTGTACAAACACTTCTTCACTGACACATGCCTGTCCTGTATGTATCAATACAGTGCTTGTTTTAATGCTTTGGCAAAAGGAAAATTCAGCAGAGACAACATCCACAACAACCTAACAGCTTAGGCTGGACATTGAAAACAAAGGTGGAAAAATTATTTCTTTAAAATTCACAAAATGTTGACAGTACAGTTTAACAAGAAGATTAAACTACA
Organism: Yasuhikotakia modesta; assembly: GCA_036877545.1. Classification (NCBI taxonomy): domain Eukaryota; kingdom Metazoa; phylum Chordata; class Actinopteri; order Cypriniformes; family Botiidae; genus Yasuhikotakia; species Yasuhikotakia modesta. The sequence continues at coordinate 5,206 of JBAJNP010013285.1, read as the reverse complement.
TACCCAATTAAAATCAAATGAAAATAATTATTATGAACTATTAATATTGTGTAGTCCTGCAGCAGGCATTTTCTGCACAGGTCGAAGGTCAGGGTAGATGTCATGAGCATCCAAGCTTAAGAACTGAACTCCGTGGGCTGAATATATAGCAGACGCCCTTGGAATTCAGTTCTCAAAGCCAGGACCTCAGTTTAAAATCCACAAGTAAATTAAACAAGCATCAAGCATGCATTAACACTTCTTCTTTGTCAGTACATAACAAGAAGATTGTTTCACATTTTCACCAGGAACCCTCAAGTAATTAATGTTATTTGGTTATTAAAATGTTTTATAATTATTTGTGTGTCTGTATTTTTGCCTTCACTTCCTTGTTCCTTGTTCCTTAATATGTTCAGCAATTCAAGTCCACGATTAAAGATAATTTGTAAGTTACTAATAATACATTAAGTAACTAATATATGTAAGGTAACTAATTATATATTAATTATTAACTGATGCCATTATTGTTGACTTCTAATAATGAAATACTTCAAATTACAATTCCTAAGTTACCTCCAAACATGCAATAAAGTTTGTAAAAGGCTGATACAGATGTGTTTTACAAACAATTTTGTTGAATTTTAACATTCATTGATTATATGTCTTTTATATGTACTTTATCTAAACTTGATTGACGTTTTAGTATCCTGTGAAAGACCCACATGCAGCATGTTTGTTTCTATCTTAGGTGCAGAGAAAGCTCACTATCGTATATTTGCTTTAAACTGTCCTCAATTCTGATTTCAGCTTTTGGTATTAAATTGTTTATGACCCTCTCTCTTTTTTAACACATCTTCAAGTTAAACCCACATGCACATCTGTTAGTCATTTATCAGCTTTTATCGTTTGACACTTTAAGCCTACCTTAAGATTTCCCTTTTACCCGTCAGGTCCACATCATCTGTTGCTGGTGAGTCATTTTGGTACCAGTACCAAATGATGCTGAATCATGTCTCTCGTGCCCCTGCAGTAAATGATAAGACATATGCAGAAAGCTCATCTGCCGCCTACTCGCTCAGTGCAGCATCCCTATATAAACTGATTGATTAGTGCTCTCATTTGCATGGGCGTTAGTTCCACACTAGACACATATAGTCATGGGAAAGTCCCACAGCTGTCCACTTTGCTCAAAGTGCAACAAAAACCTTAATTGCACAACACAAACAGCCCATGATAATAGACCCACGTCACACCAACAACAGCAAACAGTGTTGCAATCATGTTTAATGGATAAAGGTTGATCTAATAACATTGTTTTTCCATCAATAGCCTGTTATTGCAGACTAGGCTACGTGTAGGCAACGTTGGTGTTGAGAAAACCCCAACCACCAAGGGAGGAGGAAATGTTGGTTAGGTATTTGATGCACCATTTCCGCTCTGTAAAGTCCGTGGGTTGAAACGGGGAAATCCTAACCCTGTTTGGTTTGCCAATCAACAGCACAAGATCTTGTCCTAGCTATTATACTGATGTTATTAGACTAACATTTCTGATTCATGGGAGGTTTATTTGTCCTAATTTCTTACAGAACCATAGCTGAAAACCTTGCAAAACATCGGACCAAGGTTTGCAAACACCTGCTTAATAGATGAAGGTAATTGTATTGTCAGTTGGTTTCATGTTTGGCGTGTGTGATTGTATTGTTACATATCTTGTAATGTACTGTGCTGAACTATTTTTAAATTAGTTTTATTTACATTTTCCTATTTCAGTGGCCCCATCTTGCGCCACAAAATCTACACTCTTCTCACATGACAGAGGAAGTGAGTCAGATTCTCACAGGCTGCAGATGACCTGAAGTCATGGGCCACTTATTACAGGAAAACAATGTGTAAATAAACGTTGGCCTCAGTATCTATGTAATATTACACAATTAAGGAGGAACAAATAATAGAAATAAGATAGAAATGTTCAAAATATAACTATAAATAGGAAATACATAGGAAATAGATGTATTATTTTTTCATTAAGGCTTTCTTAAGTACTATGAAATAACCCCAAAAATAAATATAGTATCATGTAAATGATGGCTTAAAAGTATTATTTTGTTAGTTGTTCACTCACTGCACTCAAAATATTAAAGAGTTGAGTGAACAGTGAAAAAAAATTGAAAAGAGTTAAGTTACTGTAAACTCATAAGTGCCCCTATAGATATTGTAATGTTTGAAAACCCTTCAAGGTATTTCCACACAATAAGGGACGGGTTCCCATGAACAAAACATCAAATCTATTTCTGGGACTGGTAATTGTAATTTTCAGAAAAAAAGCCCTTTTTTGCCTTTTATCTGATTGGAAAATCATCTGATAAAAAACACTCCAAAACACCAGGTAGATAATCTGATTTACCTTGCAGATTTAACCTAGACTACACTAACTAGTAACAATAATAATAAAGTTGTTGTATGTAAAGTGGCTTTCTCGATTCCAAAGCACATGCAATACAACTACAGCAATGGAAAAAGCAAAATATTTATACAACAATATACAACTAAAACAGTACATAAATAACCCAAGTGCATTAATCCATATAAGGAATTGTAAAAAGATTTGAACTGGTAGAGCATTACATTAGCAGCGCAAAGGTTGTGGTGAATTTAAGTACTGATAAAAATGTAAACTTGAATTTACTGTAAGTCACTTTAAGCATCTGCTAAATTAATAAATGTAAATGTACTGAATTTAAGTGTAACCATTGATAACACTTCAATAGGTATCTTAACCTCTAAGGTATTTCATTACAATAATAAAATTCAGAAAATAACACATACCAAGGTAACAAGCACCCTTTTCACTAAATATTTTTGCTTTGGGTATGTTTGCATTTTGGATTAGAGTACTTGTCATTGGCAGATGAGGTTTCTTAGGAGGGCCTGTGATTCAGGAAGTTAGCAAACGGCTGAAGTGGATAACAGCACTTTCTGATTGGTCGGAGGGGAGTATCTCCTTTTCTAATTGGTTGAAACCGTGCGCGTGCGAGGTCGTTTGCTGTTGTTGCTGGATGGTGACCGGAGGCGCGGAAATAGAGTTTTGCATCTTTATTAAGGAATGCATAGCAATATTAATTCATTTAGCTCAAGTGTTACCTGTGATAGTAGCCGACTATTGTCGTTATGTTTTGCCCTAAACATGCATCACTATATATACGTGTTCTATTCTGTTTTTGCGCCTGCATTGTCAGGATCACATTTTGCCAAACTTGGCGATGCCCCGACTTCAAAGAAAGGTATGTTTGATGACTATGGTTTGTGCCTCCTATTGTTAATGCATTCATATAGTATATGTTATGTTGTACAGGTGTATCTAATACAGTGTTTATGTTGTGTTGTTCAGCTGTTGTCTGGGCTGGAATTGGAGGAACAGCTACAGAGAGTTGTTGTGTTAGCGATATATTCAGTGGTTATCTGTGCCCTCTCATTAAAAACAACCACGTTTATGAGTCCTGTGGATCCATCCATCAATTATTCCCTTAGGTTAAACATGCAAACTTTGTCAAGCAACTATGAAAACGCATTCAGTCGTATGTCGTGAACATGAATGACGTGTCATTGTTTTGTCAAACTATCTTAAGAGAGAACACACTGCCTGTATGTGTGTGTTGTCCCCTGTCTTTGTGTATCAAATATGATTGTCTTCGTATCTGCAAAACAAACAAACAAACTTTTTTGTACTGCCCCTGCTGCTAATAGAGGAAAACATGGTTTCGTGAGGTTTTGTTAATGTTTTAAGTTAGTTTGAAATATAGTGAGTCGATGGGCTGATCAGCTGTAAAGTGTGATTCATTGACAAACAGCGCCACCTACCTTACAAGCATGGAGGTGATAATCATTTTACCTTCGGTGTAAACTGTTCAGGACTTATCAGGACTGATGTTAAGTTTCTATGTTTTTTGTTGTTTTGGAGGCAAAGGTTACAAAGTGTTGTTTTCAGGTCACTCTTATTGTTATACAAATAGCAACTGAAGCTAGTATAGTTGGGAGAGGTTGAGCTTTACTGTCTGATGTGTAAAAGAGGAAAGTGAAATAATTGCAATTTGGCCTAAAATTACAAATGACACTTGTTTCTTTACAGCAGCTTTCCCCCAAATAAGATTACAATATGTTGCAAAACCCTGTGCTTTTAAACATCTTGTGAAAAGGCTAAAGAAAGATAGAACTTTGGATTTTTATTTTACAAGAATTACTTCTTTATTGTGCCGTGAAACATGATGACTGACTAAACCTAGCACTGTGTCAAAGACAAGCCACTGTGCAGATGCCGTATCTCTGGCAGGTGCAGAACCTAATTTGTGGGTCATAGAGGCCGGAAACAAACTGCTAAAACTAGGCTAATGTCATACAGGGTCAGGCCACAACAGTTGAACAATTGAATCAATATGTGACTCTGAAAACCTTAAAGGAAACTTCAGTTTATGTGTAAGTCTTAACCTGTAAATGTGTATGTACTGTTTTGTGGTAGGTACTCTTTAGCAGTTGTTCTCTTTGCAATGGATTTTAGCTTTTTTGTTTAAATGGCAAGACAAAGAGTACTTTCAAAATTTACTAACTGACAATAATCTGGTGGAATCCATTTGCACGCTGTGTTAATGTATTATGTTTACAGTTTACATCAGACTCAATACAGATTTACAAAAGTATGTTAAACTATCCAGTTGTATTTTTCAATATACATTCTACCACACAATTACATAAATATACATATTTACATACATAGAATTATGTTTGTGTATATACATATATATATATGTAAATAAATAATTTTTATAAATTATAGTTTGTTTTACTTGAGAAGCATATTAGAATAATTTACAGGTCCTTTTCAGAAAATTAGCATATTGTGATAAAGTTCATTATTTTCTGTAATGTACTGATAAACATTAGACTTTGATATATTTTAGATTAATTACACACAACTGAAGTAGTTCAAGCCTTTAATTGTTTTAATATTGATGATTTTGGCATACAGCTCATGAAAACCCAAAATTCCTATCTCAAAAAATTAGCATATTTAATCCGACCAATAAAAGAAAAATGTTTTTAATACAAAAAAAGTCAACCTTCAAATAATTGTGTTCAGTTATGCACTCAATACTTGGTCGGGAATCCTTTTGCAGAAATGACTGCTTCAATGCGGCGTGGCATGGAGGCAATCAGCCTGTGGCACTGCTGAGGT
>JBAJNP010013284.1:0-12312 GCA_036877545.1 Yasuhikotakia modesta | reverse complement strand
TACACACACACAAATACACACACACAAATACACACTCACACACACACACACACACACACAATGTCTTACACTGATTTTACACATTAATGTATTTGTACAGTGCAGCTTTGCGTTCCGCTGCGCTGACGTCATCGGCGTCGCATCAGTGTGACGTCTCACCGTAAGTTCCGCCGGAGCGAATGGAGACACACACACACGCACGCACACACACACACATACACACACACTCTCTCTCACACACACACACACACACTCACACACATACATACACACACACACATACATACACACTCTCACACACACACACACACACACACACACACACACACACACACTCACTCACACACACACACACGCTGTAATAAGGCGCTTTATTAAGTGCGTCATTCACACAAACGCAATGATATCACCGCTGTACAGAGTTTTACTGCTGCGCGCTGTGATGACGACACGCTTTACGCGATCACTCAGCGTCGTTGTGAGTAATTTATAAATCATCATTACATCATAATATTACCCACAGTCCTCACGTGTCCTCCCTCCCTCCCTCCCGTACCACCTGTACCTCCTGTACCACCCGTACCTCCCTCCCTCCTGTACCTCCCGTACCTCCTGTACCACCCGTACCTCCTGTACCTCCCGTACCTCCCTCCCTCCCGTACCACCCGTACCTCCCGTACCACCCGTACCTCCTGTACCTCCCTCCCTCCTGTACCACCCGTACCTCCCGTACCACCCGTACCACCCGTACCTCCCGTACCACCCGTACCTCCTGTACCTCCCGTACCACCCGTACCTCCCCACTGAGGGGAGGTTTAGGACTTTTAATCACACCTGGTTTTGGGAAGTTCCTCTTCTAAGAACGTGGCGTTCATCCGTTCATCACAAACGCGTGTTATGGAAATGAGTCTTCAGTTTTTATTGAGCACGTTGTCTTATGTTTTATTTGAGTCTCTAAAACATTAATTGATTTTGTAATGTATTGTAACAGTTTTACCACGATAAGAGTGTTTAAAAATGTCCTCTATGGTGGACATGAGTAGCTATTGCCTCAACATTTAAAACTGGACCCTTTAGTTATTTTGAACACTGGTGACTGTATTCAGAGAAGCGTCTCTGGGCAGCACTGCTGAGGAGCTGAAGGAGGTCATCCAGACATGTGCTGAGCTTCACACAGAAGATCTACAAATCAGCCTAGAAACCAAAGCTGTCATTTAAAACTCACCACAACCTTCATAGACTTGGGCTTGTTTATGTGTGTGGCAGTGATGCTTCTCACAGATGCATCAGAGTTTTCATCACTCGTCGGATGCTGATCTTCCTCAGCGTCTTCCTCGGCGGCGTCCAATCAGCGCGGAGCTGCGCTCTTATATCCGCCGCGCGCCGGCAGACGCGCTCACAGCGCAACGCGACTGACGCGCTCCGGTGCGGTAAGATACACGCCGCACTGTCTCATTAAACGCTTCATCTTCTGCTGCGTTACCTGTTGTTTAGTCTGTACGGTAGCGTTTCGTTTAAGTTAAAATACATGTTTGCATGAATCTTTCTATGTAGTTATTTTTTACACAATCTGTGATGAATTGACTTTATTCTGTAGTTGGACAACATTGCATGACAGCTGGTACGAGTCTGTGCCGTTTACATTTATAATAGTGACTGTCGTATAAAGGGTTTATATGCATCGCTGATCTTTTATTTAAATGTTGTCCTCGTGATGTTTTCTGTGACAGTTTCATGTCATGAGTTTCTCGTGTGTTGTGCTGGACATTTGCACGTTTCTCATGTGTTGTGATGGACATTTGCACGTTTCTCATGTGTTGTGCTGGACATTTGCACGTTTCTCATGTGTTGTGCTGGACATTTGCACGTTTCTCATGTGTTGTGTTGGACATTTGCACGTTTCTCATGTGTTGTGTTGGACATTTGCACGTTTCTCATGTGTTGTGATGGACATTTGCACGTTTCTCATGTGTTGTGCTGGACATTTGCACGTTTCTCATGTGTTGTGTTGGACATTTGCACGTTTCTCATGTGTTGTGCTGGACATTTGCACGTTTCTCATGTGTTGTGCTGGACATTTGCACGTTTCTCATGTGTTGTCGTGTGAACTGTTGATTGATCCGTGTCTCTTTTAATGTGTTTACATCCATTGGTATAATAGAATTAAGCATTCATCTCCCTTTGTGTGATTATTTATGTTACCGTGTTTAAATGTGAAATCCCATTCGTCTGTAGGCTAAAACTAAACGATGAGACTCGTTGGGGATTGATTTAAAGGCAGTTTATGTCTATATGTCTCATACTTTATTTCCCCTGCTGTGTATTAAACGGTGTTCTCTACACCATTCACTGGTTAACATGTAAACTTGCTTAAAGGGCAAGATTTGAACTTGTAACCTAAAATAATTATAAACCTAAAATATTCCTTAATCCGTGAGCCACATCTATTCAGATAATGTGCAGAGACTGAAGACCTGCTGAGTTTAATTACAGTCAGTGAGTTACATGTGTGTGTGAAGTAGATGAGAAATTGATCCTTTCTAATGTAATTGGATTATATGAAGCATAACTTTGTGTTTGTCTGCAGGATTATGACATTTAAGATGGATTGGTTTGTCATGGATGAAGCAGTTTCAGGTCAGAACACAGAGTCTAATATTCCTGCTAACATGCAAAAAAATACGGTGAAATGAAATATTTGTTAATTCACTAACACTTTTTTCTTTTGTTCTTCCCATTCTTAGATTTAACAAGAAGAATGTAAAGTGTGTCGGTTCTGCTCTTCACTGCTTCAGCTTCTACATAAAACTGGCTTCAGAACATCTCGCTTTCAAACGTTTCAGTGCCTGAACAGATCTTGATGGATTTGTCTGGATTCTCTCCAGAAGACTCACAATGAACAGTCGCTTGTACTAAACTGTTTCCTGGCTTGTTTTTCAGACTCATAACAATGTCTTCAAACGCTTGAGAATTGAACATCAGTGCTGTACATGTGAGCTGGTGCATCAAGCAGAGAAACTCAGTGTGGAGATGAGACTGAAAACTTTTTATTTACTTCTCCACACGGTATGGATTGGTAGAAATTGCTCCTGAACTCTAGAGCTTTCAGAAAGAAGTACCTGGACATGACTTTCCCTGGGGGGGCTCATGTGTTAAGGAATGTGTTTATCCATCGTGGCTTTCCCATTATTTTGAAAGTTCTTCTAACTGTTATGTTTTCTAGTGTCATGGGTTCTGCCTGCCCCAAGAGCTGCCACTGTTCTGAGAGGAGCGGTTTGACCGTAGTGCAGTGTTCCTCACGCAACCTAGAGGAGATACCTCCTGACCTTCCCCACAACACTGTGTCGCTTCTGCTGTCATCTAATCACATCACCAAAATCCCAAACCAGGCTTTCAAACATCTTCCTTGGCTCCAAGAGCTAGACCTGTCGAGGAACGCTATAGAAACCGTGGATGCGGGGGCTTTTCAGGGTGTCGCTGAGAATCTACGGGTCCTCGATCTCTCCCACAACCATATGAGAAGCGTTCCCAAGGAAGCCTTCGCTCGGCTGCATGCCAAGATCAGCCTGTCCAACAACCCCTGGCACTGCGAGTGCCAGCTGCAGGAGGTGCTGCGTGAGCTGGAGCTGGACCCGGAGACGGTGACCCAGGTGATGTGTCACACGTCAGTTCAGGAGGAATATGCTGGAAAACCCGTCATCCAAGTGTTGGATTCAGGCATAAACTTCTGTAACTTCCACCATAAGACGACTGATGTGGCCATGTTTGTCACCATGTTCGCTTGGTTTACAATGGTCATTGCTTATGTCATCTATTACGTACGGCACAACCAGGAAGATGCCAGGAGACATCTGGAGTACCTCAAGTCTTTGCCAAGCAGCTCCCAAATTAGTAAAGACTTTGACACGATCAGCACTGTTCTTTAGCATCAGTCAATGCAGTGTGGGTGGGAATGTGTTTGGTACATAAGCTGTATTTCTGTTTGCTTTCCAGGTCCATAACTGGCCATATTTTTATTTTTTTTGTTGAATTGAAAATGGGTTTTATGGATTTTAGCACAATGAATGTTCATACAACTCCTCTGTCATGCGGCTCGGTGTTCTCATTCTGGCAGGTGACCTACATACGCCCTGAAGTCTCTGTGGCCACTTTGTGTCTCACTGCAGTTTCTGCAGCGGCTCCAGTTTCTCTGCAGGTGCTTCAATCTCATTATGTCATGAACTCATTTCTGAAAGGACATTAAATTAGCATACAGTCCAACCGAGTTCTAAATGCTGGATAAACGGGCCTTTGTTCTTATTTTATAGGGTAAAGCAGGAATTATCAGAGCAACCGCATAACTACTGCCAAAAGCTCCGACCTGTCCGCTGGACAACTTGCCGCACGTTTGTCAGACTTCTGAAGTGCCTACATCCTGGTACCTCAACACCAGCTCACTGTGCATTGGGCATTATTTATTTGATTTCTGTGTTCCTGTACAGTTAAAGAAAAATATTTTAATAATGAGTGTTGGACAATCTCTGTTGCCCTGTGTATTAAGCAGAACAGAAGAATGTTTTGTCTTTGGCATTGTTGTGTACGATTAGAAATATGGATCAGATCAGAGATGATATGAGGCCAAAGTAGAATCTGTCACCTGTGTATTTTAGTTAAAAGGGCTAAAGTTGTAGTTCACATGTATCATTAGTAGTTTCTCATTGTGATTAGCTTTTTTTGCAGTGTGTATCATAGCAATGTGTCCAATAAAAATGGTATTTAAACTCTGTCTGCTTTCTGTTGTGTTTATGGTGATTACAGGTTAGGACAAAACTTAACCTGCTTAACCTTAAACTTAGTACAAAATCTGTCCCCTAACCCTGCAGAAAAAATGCTGAAATCTCCCCATATAGGTAAGTAAACATTTGTGTGTGTTTGCAGTAGGTACAAATCAATGCCTGGCAGAAATGTGTTGAACCTTCAGCGTTTCCATGAGGAATAATCCCACTGAGACTGGATATTATGATTGCTGTCCTGCCCAGGGCTCAAGGTCTCGCCGCGTGTGAGTCTGGAGCTCTAGATCAATAGAAGGTTCATTATGAAGAAAGGTTTGGAATGCTGTGGTGAACTTTAAGGCTGTTCTCAGACTGAATCCTTGTCTACACAGTGAAGATGAAAGCATAAGAGAAACACTGAATGTGTGTCTGTGGAGAACAACGACTCTGATCTGTCTGGTGCAGCATTAATATGATTGGCTTTACCGCTCAAAGGCAATGGTTTCTGTTTGTTTGTTATTAGATAAGGAATATCAGAGCATGGACTGACATTTTTAGATGCCGTGTGACTGGAGTCAGTCTCTCTTTCCGCTTGATTGGTTTTCAGTATTTATTCACTATCTCTGTGCAATCTCAACACATTAGAAGGATATTACCTTCAATAAATCCAGGCTGTGATGATCTGTTATCACCTAGAACAGGTTTTAGAAGTTTATTACTCCCATTTGTTTTAAAGATTTCAAAGATGGTAAATTATAACCATCAAATCTTGTTTGAAGAATGTATGCAGTTTATGGTCATTTTGATTAAACACATTATGTTATAAAAAAAATCTGTTGAAATACAAGATGATAAATTAGTTTGTTAAATGTTAATTCTGCTCTACTTTCATACAATGAATAATGAGGACTGAGGCTGTAACACTTTATGCAACATCTCTTGTTTTTCTCAGAAGAATGAAGGTCTCACAGGTTTGGAAGAACATGAAGGTAAGTTAATCTAACACAATCTTCATGTTTGGTTTAACTATCCCTTTAAGAACTGCGTTTGATTTTCATTCAGAACTTTATACTGACAGGCACATCATAACTGCTCATCTGAGACAGAAGTTCCCCAAACATCTCGCTGGATGTGTCCCTCAGCCTCTGAAAGCCTCTGTGTAGCCTGAAACGACACGCGGTGAGATGTGCCAACATCTATTCCTCACTCCTGCTGTTTTACTGCCCAGCTTTTACTTTTAAAGAACTTCAAACTTTTAGAGTTACATCTACACACAGTAAAGAAAATCAGTTTCTCCAGTGTGACTCGTAAAACTTAAAACACACCAGAGACTTGTGGCAGTGTCCTGCGCTGTAGATCATTTTCAGACGCTTTATCTCTGTTTAGCTGTGTGTCCTCCTGCAGTGAAGCTGATGGCTGGTACATTTTCATCACAGGGCGCTCTGTTCCTTCCAAAAACTGATGATGGACTGTTGCTGACAGTGTGATGGTTTTCAGGTGAGAATTGTGGGACCTAAGCTCAGATCTGTGTGTTATGTCTTCATGTGAACTTGATAGCTGTAATGAATGAAATGTAACATCTTGAGAATGGCTGTGTTACAGATTCCAGCTTTAATCTTTAGGATTCATCCTGCAGTTTTTATTAAATTTAAAAGTATTTAATTTTTAGTGTTTTCATTGTAGACATTTTAAGCAGTTTTTCTGCAGCACGACTGTGGGAATATAACTGTATCATTTTAATGTTTTTGCTTATTTAATTGAAATGATGCCTGTTCTGAGGTCAGCAGTATTTTCTGGTGCCACTTACATCAGTTCTGAATCTAATTGGTGTAATTCGTCATATGTGATGCCACTGGTGTGTCTGACCTCAGAATTGATGCTTGCAGCTACGATTGTTCCTGTTTTTGAAGGAAATGAGTTTGACAAAAATAATTCCTTTCTCGACTGTGACAATTGACAGAGATTGTTATACAAAGTTTCTTTCAAAGCTTGTTTAAAAGTGTATTTGTTGAGAAACAAAGAAACCAGCATTATTTGTACGGCAGTGACCTGAGTTTTGAGGCATTATTGCCACCTTCTCTGATTAATGTTTTGTTTGTTTTTCTGATTGCTCATGTTTTGTGTGTGGAAGGCAATTGAAATTTGATTAAATTTGCGAGGGTTCATGTGTGCGCTGGTTTCTAGGTAATTCTTTGTTGATGAGGCGGCCGATGGACCTCATTTGTGTTTTGTGCGGATGCTAACATGAAATGCTAAACAGAAATGAAACCTCTCTCTGGCCTGAAGGATATGCGCAAGATCAAAAAGAGCCTAATGGAGAATGTATGCACACGCTTTTGTTTTCTTTCAGTCTCGTTTGTGAAGCTTCTTTCATGCTTTTCCATTCAGAGTGTGTTGAGAGCTCTTAGCTGTCTCGTGTGATTTCCTGAGGATGAGGAGCTGTATAGTACTCCAGAATTTCATCCCATGAGCGTGTCCATTGGTTTCATTTAAATGAGGTGGAGCTGACACAGAGCCTTGTTTATTGATGACATCAGTGAATTTGGGATGCATGTCTGTGTGAATCAGTGTTTTATGCCAGCTTTCTCTCTTCCACATCCTCCACACACAGACGGTCAGTCTGGTCTCACACACACACACACACACACACACACACACACACACACACACACACACTGAGCATGAGTAGGAGAGCGAGGCTGTAATTTGAGGTATCCACAGAGAATTGTGTTCCTTCATCTACCTCAGTACCTCAGGGCTGCTTCCTCTTAGTGGATAGTGCCTCTGCAGAGTCTTGTGGATGAGAAAATATGGCACAAAACTATGGTTTAAGGTGTTGTGTGCTTTGAAAGGGGCTCGTGCTGCAAACTGGCAAACAACGTACTAAGACAACACTGCATTCATTTAAAAATGATGGATTTATAGATGTTTACACTGATAAAAAAATCATTACAGTCTTTGGGGAACTCTGTTAACCTTAGTGCTTGTGATCTGCTGTGTTTACTGGAGGCTTGTTGGTTTAAAAAAGAAGCTATTAGACTATTAATAGTAACAGCTAAACATCTACAGAACTAGAAACAAATTTTAAATACAGAAAAAATGCCTTTGAAAAATGAAGAAGCCTGAGATTTATGCCTGACTGGTGGATTAATGTTAAAGTGGCCAGAGAGAGACTGTCACCTCTTCAGCTGTAGAGTCAGAAGTACAGGAATAAATCAATACCTTCCACTCGACAGTCGCCTCATCTCTTCTGTGTACCGCAGCCGGCCGTCTGATAACAGAACTAATGGATTTTGAAGTGAAGCTGATCTTTGGTGCAGCGCCAGAGTATTAGTGATAAAATCAGTATTACAGGGCCTGTGTCACTGAGTTTGATTGGGTTCAGCCCTAAACAACAGCGATTACAGTATAAAACCTCAACTGCATGAGCTCGTGGTGTTTTTGTGTCATGACATCTGATAATTGATATTGCATCTCTAATAATGAAAGAGGCATGTTTTTATTTTCCATCAGCTCGTTGCTGTTATGACATATAGAAGAATGATTACTTTAAAGTAATGCATATAAAAACATGCGTTATATAATTGTACTCATTTATGAAATCTAACGATCTGCATAGAAATCACAACAATTTCATGTTTGCTGCAGGCAGTTTTAATGTGGAATGATACATCATGTGATGTTTATATTTTGGGTGATTAACTCAAAATGAAACTGGTTCTGGAACATAAATTTACTCTCGGTCAGAGAAAGCGACGATGCTGTGGGTTTATGTTGATGACCTCAAACACAACAGCATTAATTTGATGGAGTCGTAAGAGTGTTGCTCATTTTGATGAGTGTAGGTTTCACGTCTGATTGGGTGATTGTGTTACAGACCTGCGCGTGTGATTGGCTGTCAGTGAAGCGCTCTGAGCCATTAAGAGAGTATAAGTGTAATGCTTTGATTGAAGCTGTGATTTGTGCTGTTTTTCAGCACTCTTTTGTGTCAGGAAACATTGGCTAATGTTCTCTCAAAGGTATCAGAAATGTTCCTGCAGTAACATTAGATTATATAATTTTTAAACATTATATATCATTATTTAAACATATACTGTAATTAAATATAAACTGTAGCGAAAAACAACGTATCAGAGAGATTTATTGATGCAGTGTTATTGAACAGTGTGTAGAAAGCGTGTGTATTCTCTCTCTAACATTAAATGATTTTGGCTTTTAATTGATTCATTTTCTTTGAATGGTGGCAGATATAAAAAGACTTCAGAGTTGAAATTATTCTCATTATCACACTTATGTGTCTTGTGTATATTTGACCTCCAGCATTTATTCATTATATGCCTCATGTTTCTCTCAGAGTCTCTCAGTCAATACAGCTGGAGCGCATTATAAAGACGTCTAACTATCATAAATACAATATAATAAAAAAACAAACACAATTTTCCTGCATCATTTACAAATTGTTTTTTTCATTGTATTCTCATTTTTACCCTTTAATCACATGGAGGCTGAACGGCTTGATGTTTATCACAGAAGATTCATTAATAATTTGAGGCCTGGATAAATGTCACAACAGGAGAGGTTTTACTGTTCAAATACTCAAATCTGTTCATCTGTCTTTCACAGAACACTGTTCCAGCCCTCAGCCCCAGCAGGTACAGACTGCTTAATAGGTTTTAATGGACCAATTGTGAGATAGCAGCCATTATTGGAACAATGAAACGCAGAGGTCAGAACAGCACATACAATCAGAGACACTATAAATACATGTGATTTGTTGCTCTTTGAGTGAAGATGAATACAGCAGCGGCTAATGCCATCATGTCAGAGTCATGTCTAGATTTGATGCCCCAGTTTTAAATTAGAAGTAGAAAAGTCTTCTACTGTTTCTTGGTTATAAGAACATTATTCAACATTTTAAACTCTGTAACATTTTTAAAGTCAACTTCAGAATATGTGCATGATGCTGACACAACGTTCGACTAACATTACAGCCGGCATGTTATTGATAAGAATGTTTTCTGTTAGTTATGTAATTAAAAAGCTAAATTTCCTTGAGACTTTATTTGTACATTTTCTGTCAGTTAAACTTTTGTTTATCTTCTCTTCATGTCTGTGTGATTATGAAGAGCTTGTGAGGGGCACACTGAGTTTTTGGCTGAGCTCTTCTTCACAGTTTTTCTTCACAGTTTATCTTCACGGTTGATGCTCATCGTGAACAATCCAGGTGTCTGTTCCAGGAACAAATGCCTTTTACTGCAACCATTTCATTAAGACATAATTGGCAGATTCATTTACAGTCAACTTTTACAGTTTTTCCTCCATGTACATGAATAATACACTTAAAAAATCTGTCCCCTGGTGTCACTATACTGTTTTCCTCTTTATTTTGCATAAACTTCTCAGTGTAAATTTTTATTCATTTTTTAGGACTGGAGAATTACAGTTTATTAATTAAAATGGCATCTGTGTTTTTCACGATCCTCTGAGCAAAACACGGCTGATATACACACATTACTCCTTTCTCTCTCTCTTTCATAGACACACGGGGCTGTACTGGATGTGGAGGTGAGTTCATTTCAGCGGTTATGAGGTCAAGCCACTGCATGTTTTCATATAATAAACACAAGTCCTGTCCGCTCACACCTCTAGGGTTTAAAATCATGAATGTAAGCAGAAGTGCTGTGCTGATTTATGAACTGTAATATTCTGAGTGAGAGGAAAGGAACTCAGTTAAGCTGAAGTTCAGGGCTGATCTGGAATCAGTTGATTCTGCTCATTACTGTGAAGTGTTGCCCTGACGCTGTATTGATCGGCCCAACAGTACATGTAACATTTCATAACCTGTATAAATAAGCTCAGCTGAACACCACCAGCCCCTTAGGAAGCGTCACCACGACTCTGGTGTTATTTTTAGCTCCCTTGCTTTCCTCTTTGATAAGTGAGCACGAGTCTCCACACGAGGGTCCTTATAGCAAGAGCAGCAGTCCTCAGTCCTCTACAATCAATTCAGCAGTTGTACGTCACCCAAAATAAAACTCCTGTCATTATTTACTGACCCGTTTCACGTCCATGTGACGACCGTTCTTCTGTGGGCACAAAAGGTGTTTGTTTTTTAAGAACAGGATAAATGGGGATTAATGAATAAGCTTTTAAGCTCCAGTTCTCATTAATTGTAAGTGCATTGATTTAAAGTTTCACTTTTTTATCATTCAGGGTGAAACACGTTTTCATTTGGGACGATGTTCTCCTGTAATGGATCATCACAGCAGTGAGGGTTTCATTTCAGCTTCACAGTCAGAAATGAAGAAGGTTGGAAGATGAAGCTCTGAACTGAGGTGACCGTGAGACTCTTTCCAGCGTCTCAGAGTGAAGCATCACATGATTGTTTCTGGAGCAGATCCATCATCATCCAGCCAGATCAGAAGAGATCAGCAGGTTTGAGCAGAGCTTCATCACTGCACCCATCATCTCATTCATCATCTCGCTCTGGCCAAGAACCGCCCACCCACACAGGAAGTTCCCACATGACTGACATCTCAGCCAATTAGAAATGCTTTCAGCCTTTAAAGCATCAACTTTTGTTAGCACAGCATTTGGTTTTATTAGATCATGCAGATGAAAATTTGGTCTTCTAATGCTGTACCACGTTTTTCCTGCAGGAGTTATTGATGAGATCTATTCTGATCACTGATTTAAATACATTTTTAAGGATATCTTGGATATTGAGCATTTTGCAGGAGTAAATGTAAAATGTCTCCCTGTATTCTTCTAACACAGTGACCCCTGTTTAATGTAATGTAATGTAGTGTAGTGTATTGTAATGTATTAAAACAGCATTTCTCCTGCTTTAAATTCCCCTCTGCTGTGTAAGGCTGAACTCAGATCTGTGGCTGTAAGGATGTATATTTCTGAACCAGAGCAGCAGACATTAGCAGATCTCTACACACTGATTTATTGCTGCACGGGTCAGTCATACATCTAGAGCTTGTTGTGACCGAGATCTGTCTGGAGGCTAGAATACGGCTGCAATACAGCAGGTATTTGTTTTTTTGTCTTTTTCTGTATCTCTTCACTGCACAAATGATGCAATTATATCCCAAGTGGCCGTGTGACACTTTTCAGCCCCTGCCGGATGAGGCTGCGAGTTCCTCCTGTGCTGCCTCAGACAGCCGTACCTCGTGAGGACTGAGGCTTCATGTGTGTAGAGCGAGTCGTGCCTCATGCTGAGAGGAATTAATCACAGCAATCTGAGTTCCCTGTGCCCACAGGTAGAACAGGGAAGATGTCTTCCAGAACGGAGAGAGAGATGGCAGCCAATCGTCTCATTAGCCCCTTCCACACATGCAAATGTGTGCTAGCAGGGCACTGCGCTACTTCTGAGGCGATAAGAATAAAAATAATAGAGGTTAGAATAGCTTACAATTTCTGCAGCTACTGTATCTTATAATAGTAGGTACAGTTTGTTACAGCAATTTATCACCAAGCAACAACAAAATGCTAAGAAAGTTGATGTGACTTTTGCAAACAAGATGATTGAACTTAAAAACAAAAGACTTTAAGT
>JBAJNP010013283.1:0-12312 GCA_036877545.1 Yasuhikotakia modesta | reverse complement strand
ACACACACACAGACACATTTACATAGACACACACACACATTTATATAGACATGACTTTTTATACTTTACAAACTGTATATTCTATCCCCAAACTTTCACTCCACCCCTAAATCTCTTTCTAGCATCTGGTCCCCACAATGGTGGGAAAACAAGACCCCAGCAGACACACACACACAGATTCCACCTTATTTCAATAACGCAGCTAAATGATTGGTTAAATTAGGAGGCGTGTCCCCTTTAGCATTGACCTTTAACCAATTACTGCAGCTGAAATTGCTTTTTATATATACTGCATGCCGCAAGAAATGCTGTGTGCTCTCTGGGGGTCTCTGAAAAGAGGGTCCGTTCTAATGGTCCTTATTAGGACAGGCAAACCGAGCTGAACTATTGACACTGAATTATAAGTGAGGCTGTAATTAAACCGCAGTCCCTACAGAACCGACCGCAGCGCTGAGGAAACAAACCTGTAATGTCACACAGCCAGACGAGAACTGCAAAACTGAGCACTATTGCATCACGCATTATCGGATGCGAGGTTGCATCACTGCCTGTTATTTTGTTGTACCGGAGTTTTCAGCATTATTATTCACTGCTGCCTCCACAGACAAACCCAGTTTATATTTCATCTGATTTCATGCTGACCTCATCAGATCCGTCAGAACAGTGGTTCTGTCCGTCGCAGCGCTGGCCGGCCGACACGCAGCCCCCTGCGACGCAGATGTACTCGTTCAGACCGCAGGATGTGGGCCGAGCTGCAAACATGACAAAACATCAAATTCTGCATGAATCCAGTTCTGCAGTTACTGCATATTTGGTCTGTGGGGTTTATTCACACCTTTAGCTCAATGTATTTAAACGAACAGTTTAGCTTTTATGCACAAAATGTTGGAACAATTTTAAACCCATGAAAAATAAACAAAAAATAAAATAATATACTGACAAACTAGTAAAAACCTTAAATCTGAACAACATTAAAAGGACTGAAAATTAAGTATAAATAAACAAAACATTAGTAACTTTTTTTTTACAAAGACATTCAACATCAGGAAGAGACTTTGGAAATGCATCAATCATTTTATCCCGGGATAATATTTCCTGTGTTCTGGAATTTTCTGCTACAGCAGAGGACTGTGAACTGTTCAGTCTGTAATAATCTGCTGCTGGCGAGAGCTTCTGAGAAACTTCTGACTGCATTTGTTGAAGAGTGTTTCGGCCACATAAATATTAATTTGAGGATGAAATTCCCCTGACCCGCCCCAAGTCTCAGGGAAAGAGGGAAGAAACTGGGACCGTCAGAGGGAAAAGCGTTCCGAAAACATCTCAGCGGTTTTCATGGTAAGAATAATGCGCTGTGCAGTCTTCATGTCCCCGTGTGCCGCACACCATGCTAAAATATTCAAGACGGGCTGAGAGACAGAGGAGGGTCGCATGCTTAAAAAATAAAGACTGAGAAACACTTTCAGTCTCCTGGGGTTAAAGTAAAAACTGGCGTTTAAAAACAGCATTATTCTGCGTGACGTCTCTCACTCTGCACAGAGCAAGTTTCAAAACCTGAAAAATCACAATAATGTGTCATTTTCTTTCATTTAGCTTTTGGCCTTTTGAAACTGCGTATCGATCGACGCAGCGCTGATGTATGCAGGTAACAGCACATCAGGTGTTAACAGCAGATAAGACCAGCCTGATACAGTTTCACACTTCATATTAACAGATATTGAATTCAGACTCATTAGGAATTCAGTTCTGCATTAACATCACAACTCAATATTTGTGGAACAAAGTTTCATATGCTGGGGCACGACTCCCGTGGTGTGTGAGATGTTTAAGAAGGGGCACAGATGACGATCGATAGCACAGAAGATGAGAAGCTTTAGATTTGGAGTGAGTGCAGAGATGTTAAGATGAAGGGCAACGGTGTGTCGGGTCTGTGTTATGTGCCTCGTAGGGGCTTCATAACAAATTCTTTGAACATAGAATTCAGGTGCAATACTGTACATACTGTAAGTGTGTATATACTGTACATACTGTAAGTGTGTATATACTGTACACACTCTAGCTGTGCATATAGGCTACTCCCTGCATACAGTATATACTATAAGTGTCCATACTGTACACTACCATGCATACAGTACATACTGTAAATGTAAATACGCTGTACATACTGTATGTTTACATACATTGCACATATTGTAAGTGTGCATACTGTACATGCTGTAAGCAGCAGTAATGTTTGGAGAGGAATGAACCGTTGCCTGGTGTTATTAAACAGTGTTGGGCTGCTGGTTATAGATGGAGGTGACACAGATGTTTAAATGTAAACCGCTCCAGAACCGGCTCCAGAAACGCCAGTCGCTTCAGACAGAAGGTCTTCTCTCTGTGACAAGCGATTACAGAGGCGCTTAGCTAGCCGTCTCTGAGCGTTCTGACCCGTTCGGGACAGCTCTGCATTATTTAAAGAGCTAACCTGTCATGGCTGTGTTGGCAGGGCTGCAGTTGATCTCGTCTTCACCGGTCTTGCAGTCTTCCTGCCCATCGCAGAGCCATTTGACAGAGATGCACAGATGATTCACGCACTGGTACTGATCCTCTGAGCAGTGGCTCTCACAGCCTCTCTGAAACCACAAGTGTAGCTGTTATATAACAGGACTTATATATAACCACAACACCTTATATAACCAGTGAATGTTCATCACCTCGTCCGAGTTATCGGTGCAGTCGAAGTCGCCGTCGCAGCGGAAGCGTGAGGAAATGCACTCGCCGTTCGCACAGACGAAGTTCTTAGAGTTGCATGTGACCGGCTCTGAGGTAAACAAAGACGTGAGTTACTGCCAGCGGTGAAACAAACAAACAAACAAAAACAAATAATAAAATAATTGATGTGATTCACGTTAAATGTTTTTTGGTAACTGTTGATTCATAGACTGGCAGAACTAAACGTGAAAATGAGAGATTATAAGAAAACGACAGAGGTAGAATGAAATAAGTAACAGCAGGTACAAAAGAGAGAGAGGGAGAGAGAACAGAGAGAAGACAGAAGGAATAATAGAATGGATGATAAAAAGAAAGGAACTGTTATGTCTCCCTGCATCCGTCTGAACACAGATTACCTGCCCTGACATCATGACTCCACCACCTAATGAAAGCTTTCATATCCCACCCTGATGTTCTCCACCTGCTTCACATGAACCCAACAGAACATCATCTCTCTGGTTCCACAGGCAGATGTGGATGTTACACGTGTGGAACCACCTCCTGACCATCTCAAACACAAGCTAAACCTCCTTCTGTCCTCCAGACCAGTTTAATACGCCTCACGTTTACCGTATCCACCTGAAAACATGATTTTATTTTATTGTAAAAATCAAGCGCTTTACAAATCCAGCTATAAATATGAGGCCAAACAAACAGGCACGTGCTCAGCTAGCTAAAAAGTAAACGAGTCAAACAAACGTTCCTCATTAGGGCGTGTTGGGAACCGTACAGAGTGTTAAACGCAGCCGCTTGGGAAACTTCACGCACAGCTACTGCGGGAATACAGCCCACGATCTCTTTAATTGAGATGAAGAATGTAAAGGAGAACAAATATTCATCCGCCCGACACAGTTCAGAAGACCTCAGTGACAGCTCAGTAATGTTAAGAGAACGTCAGTAAATAACGTTTGACGACAGAAAACTGACACTGATTTGCTGCGAGTATTTCTCGTTGATGTAGTTTCTCTAAACTTACAAAAATAGTAACCTGTAGTTAAAAGAGCATCTAACAGTCTGATGTTACCACAGAAGATTCAAAACACAAGCCATGTTGTGACACGACACTGTTTATCACGGGATAAAGGTCGTCGCTAGGGATGAGAGTGTTGCCATAGAAACCAAATTGCAGAAAAGGGGAAGAGATCAATTTGGCCATAAATTACGTGGAATGTTTCCAATGGCAGCTGTCAATCAAAGTCACATGGCTGAATAAAACATTGCGACGCACACCGGCGGACGTGGAGAGAAGACGCTGCCAGAAAACGACCCGTCTGCATTTCAGGAAAATTGAAATAAATCACCACTTGTGCAACACATCCACTCGCGCAAACTTTCGCAGCAATCAACGCGCAATCTCTCCGGTTTCTCTCCCTCCTCCGCTTTCTCCACAAAACAGACTGGCGTCTGAAAAACGCAAGACCAGCGGCTTGAAAAGTTGCATCTGAGTGTGATGTGATCCACAGGGCATTGGAAGATCAGAATTGGCTACTGGAGAACTCGCTTTGTGCTCCTCTCATCATTCAGTTATCAGGGCAGAGAATCCACATGGAGATTAGAAACATCAGTCCTCGTGTTCACATCGGCCCCCCAGCGCAGTGATGGACTACATTCTGACAGTGTTTGAGACCCGGGTGGTCTTCAGAGGGCATAAAACAAAAAGGTCGACACACAGCAAATATCGTCAGCTTGCGAGTTCTCTTTAGCAGCAAACGTCTATGTAACGCTGTGTTTTTGTCCTCAGATACTCTGCTGTGTGTTTGGATGCGTAGGGATGAAAGAAAAGATGTATTTAAACGTCTGAACACAAGCAACAACAAGCAAAGCAAACAAAAGCATGTTTTTATATATGTATGCACAAAGTGCAGCATCTGCAGCGACAGTGTTTATGTTTAAATATCCACCAAAACTTTACAAAGTCAGGATCACACACTGCAGTTTTCTTCATCCGAGTTGTCGCTGCAGTCGCTCTGCCCGTCGCATCTCCAGTGGTCCGGGATGCAGTTGTTGTCCCTGCAGCGAAATTCATGCGGCCCGCAGGTCTTTTCATCTGCATACACAAACAAACACACAAACAGCTCAAAACAAACACATCCGCCATTTGAGTTTCCTGTTGTTCTGCGTGACATTCACTGCGTCTATTTTCCGTAACACTTGTAACAGTTTTATTTAGGGTAATTTTAAACTTAAAGCTCAAGGTTTCTCTCCGGTAGCCGATGACCTCACACACACAGTTTATTTGTAAAATCAACAAAAACATTCAAGCAGAGACACTGCAGTAAAAATCACACTTTCTACTTCCCGTTCTTAAACAAGCATATGTTAATCTGAGCTCTTTTGACTACAGGAAATCAGAAACGCAATTTCCTCTGGCATGCACGCCGCAGACGGCTAATCCGGCTATCATGAGGGAAGATGAGAACATAATGCATGATTAATTGACAATCAGAATTCTGTGTTTGAACGCTAATTCCCAGACTTAAAATGACATTATGAGAATTCTAATTCCAAAAGGAACAAGGTCGGAATATTAAGATCTTTTCTTGTCTTTTTCTTTTCCACGTTTAGCCGCAGGGCTCCAGTCACCTTCCTGTGGAAGAAATGAGAGCAGGAAATAACAAGTTTTCCCAAGGTAACAAAAAAAGATGAAATTCCAGGACTGCTCACAAAAAGCTGTTTACATGGATTTGCTGTTTCGTTTGTTTAGTTGTGATTATAACAACAATCTCACCTAAATAGTCTTAAATGGGGCCTCCAAATGTTTTTAATTTACTGAAACAGTATTTAACTTACATAAAATAGACAAAACACATTCTGTATGTGTACAAAATAAAAAAATTGAACTGAAGTCACTATATTTCATATTGTCTGATTTGTCTGCCAAAATAATGCATTGCAATAAATATTTAACTTCATTTGGGTTGTTTTGTTGCACATATTGATATTAAAGATTGATTGTGATTAAACCAAATTCATCCAATTAAAATTACTCAAATGTTAGCATGATAACAGCTAATTATCTCTTTTTGCACTTGCACGACTCATGTTTGTCTGAACGCTAGCGCAACGCTCCAGGCAACGTTCTTGGCCAATTAGCTTTCGTGGAAGTGCTGCCAACACGAGGCAAATTGTGGTGAATAATTCACAGTAAATAAATCGTCCCGTCCGCGGCGGGAGAGGCCACACGCAACGCTTGATGCGTCTGAGCCAAGCGGTAACCTGAATGTTTCATGAGCGCTGTGACACAGCAAAACAACCTCAACAACCGTCCAATCAACCGCCAGCCTCTCAAACTCAAGCAGCCAATGACATTGCGAGCACTAATGGCTGGAACCAATCACAGAGAAGATACCACTCAGAAGGAAGATGGCTGTTATAATAGCAAGTTTTAGATAACTTAGTAATTAAGTTTGTAATGTCGACATTAAATAAAACAAAGTTCACATTATAGCCAAACAAACAGCTAACAGACGTGGGCTATTCTAATCTCAGTAAACCTACATCAAACATACGTCCAAAATATCTTCATCAGCTTTTATATCTTTTTAGAACATCTCCTGGTAGGAAAATGTCATTCTTCAAAAGAGATTCAAGCAGAGGAACAAGTTAGTTATTGATTTTCTCTACACTGATGCTCAGATAGACACTTACGGAAGTGTCTCGCTTTTAAAAATCAATAAAGTATTATGCTTGCAAAATGTGAATATTCCATTATATTCTGTGGGCTAATGTTGTAAAGTGCCCCGGCGTGTTTTATACCAGAGGAAAATATAATATATGACCAGAATAGAAACACAGTCCAGGACTAAAGTGTAACAGCCGCCTGTAGCAGCAATAAACATTAATGAAAACTGTGTTTTCTTCTTTATTTAAGAATTAAAACTGTAAGAATTTAACAATAAATACTTGCTGGTTAATATTTGATTAAAATCATGAGTTTGATGAATGTGAATAGATTACCTCACAGGATGTGAAATTGTGTGTATGTGTGAGTGTGTGTGTATGAGTGTGTGTGTGCATGCATGCATGTGTGTATGTTTGTGTGAGTGTGTGTGCAGGTGTGTGAGTGTGTGTGTGTGTGTGCGTGCATGCATGTGTGTGTGTGTGTGTGCATGTGTGTATGTGTGTGTTTGTGTGTGTGCATGCATGTGTGTGTGTATGTTTGTGTGTGTGTGTGTGCGTGTTGCATAATTGTACCCAAAAGCCAGCAAAACCAAAAGGTATGAAATTATTAGAGTGCAGGTTACAGTTAAGTTATAGTGTTTATAACTAGCTGTGTATGAAAACAATAGGAATCTATGGAATGTCCCTATTTAGATAAATAAGTGTGTGTGTGTGTGTGTGTGTGTGTGTGTGCGTGTATATGATGTTGGGCAGTAATGGACGGAGCTATAATGTTGGCTAGCAGTATAATGAGAGTTAATTTGCAAGACTGGTACACTGAGATGTTTAAAAGACAGCTAATGTACCAGACGGCCATTATATGATGCACAGGGAGACATCATTAGCTTTAATGTGAAGCACACTGTCTTTCTTTGAACAGAGAGATGCTAAAAGATACTTACAAAGGAACGCGGGCAGGAAATAACCCTTCTGAAGGAGTGACACACAATATCTTCAGAAACGCAGAATTGTAAAGCCCTGAGTCACTCTACAGCCTGTGTACAGAAACACAGTGAGCGAGTTCATCTCTTCAGAAGAGTGTGTTTGCACTGTGCGCTCTTATCAGTGTCTGCAACCTTCAGCACACCTGACTCTAAAACGCCACTGCAGAGCAGATCTTTCACCCTTCAGAACGGTGGGAAAGTTTGGGGCAAAAACACAAAGAATTTTAATGACAAGAAAAGTCAGACTTAGATAAAAACAAGGGAGAGTGAATGTTAAAATAAAGTCTCTGATAGGATATTTTATCCCGGTCTGAAGTTAAAATAAACCTGGACCTAAGAGTCTCAGTGTCCGGCTAATCTCACTAAATTCTGTAAGTCAACTTCCAGGATAAAAACCTTCTCAACGTGTCGGTCTAAGACACTCCGGCTTACATGAGAACAACCGTGAGAGTAAACAGTTTCATACACTCAACAACAGTGAGCTCTCAATGTCTCAAACTGTGCTCATATCAGCCACCAATTACGCGATCCAATGTCAGAGAGTTTAATCCACATTATTTAAATCAAATTGTGAGCTATGCTATCTCATTCATTTTATAGCTCCATTATCTCACTAACTGTCCAGAATTTCCTCATTTGTGTCTTTTTTAATTCTCCCAAGTGATTTTAGCAGAAACATCTGTGACAAAGTAGATTCTCAAACCGAACACAACGGATGATTTTATGAAGAGTCCTGAGGAGAGAAAAAGCAATAAGATTTTCTATAAAATTGCATTTCATCTGTAAGCAATATAACAACCGCTGGCAGTAGAAGTAACGTCTTTTACAGATATTTTAAAGTACTCCAGCCTCCTAATAAAGAGAGAAAAGATGTTAAATAATCCATTTTGTGCCCAACGTGGGAAGCAAAGCGGTTCGTTGCTCAGGAACCGAACGCAACACGTTCTGACAACGTTCGCCCTGAGAAACCGTTAGCGCTCGGCTGACCGGTTTCCCACGAAACGCCCCTCACTGCGCTAGTTCATCTTCTGACCCAAAATTAGCCGGAGAACTTCAACACGTCTCTCACGAAACCAGGCAGAACTATCTTTATTCATCTGAAACGCCTCCTGAGTAAACAAACGCTGCAAAATTAAAGCAAATGGAAAGACCGGGAGGAATTTCTGGGATGTTTGCGGGCGGCGGTGAGGTGCGTGAGGTGACGCTCCTCTGCGCGGTCCGACTCACCGCAGTTGGCCTCGTCTGACCCATCGGAGCAGTCCGAGTCCTCGTCACAAACCCACAGTTTGGAGATGCAGTGCATTGTGGTTTTGCATTGAAACTGGGACGGTGAGCAGGTGTTCTCAGCTGGAGGGACAGACAATAAGATGATCATCAGAACCAGAATCTGACAAACAACAGTTTTTTTCCACAGCTAACAGGAAACATTCTCACAGTTCTCAAAAACACCCTTGTGGAAACATTTGGGAAACGCTCTTATAACCCAAAACTGTTAGCTAAAGCTACAATATACTTTCTATACGTGCTAATAATGCAGACACCAATACAAAGCATTTGTAGGTTAATTTCCCTAAAGTGTTAACAATGTGGCTCCATCAAAACATTTGTTATCAAAACATCCTGCCACAGCGGTTATTTGTTTTATTTCCCTATTTATTTACTTGCCTGAGGCAGGAGCTTCGAATGTGCTTGTCATTAAATTAACGTCACAATGTGAAAAATCTCAAAACAAAACCTTGTTTTTCCTTCCAGTTTGGGCTGAAATACGATCCAGACGTTTTTTGCAGATCTTTGTACGATTTACCGTACAGCTCATTTCGTAACATTTTATGCACAGCTAAGCGTGATTAATTCATGACAAAATAAGAAAAACAAGGTCAAGTCATAGTGGTTTAAATTATAACCAGAAACTCCTCATTTTCAGGCTGGTTTGCACAAAGCTGGGCTAAGCCTCGACCCGGCGTTCCTGCGAGGCGAAGGAGCAATCCGGACCCTCAGCTCTCTCTCACACGGGGGTCTAAAGCCGGTCTCCAGTGCAGCTCCACATGCGATTAGCCCTGTAAAACCATCCCTCTGTTTGGCTAATCAGTGCCCCGGGCGGAGCTAAGTTCTTCTGGATCCAAGGTCCGGTTAGACCCCTCAAAAGCCTCTTAGAGTTTTGGAGACCCCGTGGGCCCCTTTTCATGCTGCGCTATTTATGACGCTCCTCTTTTATATCTTCTGAAGACTGAGAAACTGCCCACAAGGTTATAAGAACGTTTCTCAAACATTAGTATAAGTATAATCTCCATAAGTTCTATAAACATTCAACTTTTTTAGATGTTTTTTAGATGTTTAGATTATTGCTGGGCTATACGAACATCATACAAACACTTTAATTCTGTAACATTTTAAAAACATTTCACTAACTGCTTATAATAAATGTTTTTCATATATGCTTAAATGGTAACCAAAATGTTATGCTTAAATTTAACAGAACGTTAGCCAACGTTCTGAGAACGTTCCCCGTTAGCTGAGTTTTTGTCCCCCCACAGGTCCAGACCAGGACGTCTTATTGAAAGCCTGGAAAAACTCGAGACGAGGGAGAATTTGGGGCTCTGCTGTGTCTTTAAAATCAAGTTTTCTGACAGAATATTAGGCTTTAGGTTTTTACTTCTGTGCCCCATCTGATGTAAGTCCTGTGTTTGGATAAGGAATTAGCCCTCGCTGCAAACCTCATATGTAGAGTAATTACTGCACCAGTCTAATTTCTGAAGGTGACACCGGGCAGATCTTTGTTGTTTGGTTAGCCTGTCTACCTCACAATCTTTCTCCTTCCTGCTCTTTTAAATCTTGCTTTTGGTGCCCTGAATTTCCCTCAAGCAATTCTGCCTAAAGCAAAAGTTGTGCGGTGTTAAACACAGCTCAGCTCTCGTCTCATCAACTGATTTCAACTTCTCAAACATTTTGTTGAATCTAGCTCACGCTAACCTTCACGAACCAACAAACACAATCGCCAGTCGTATAGAAAGAGATTTCTCGCTCTCTGCATCATCTGTTTCATTTTCACGGAGAGCAATCTTGTTTCACAAGAATTTTATGGAAGTTCAGGAGAGTTTAGGAATCGATTGAAGAAAAATTGATATGTGCTACGCTACACAAACAGAGAAAATTAAAACCAGGACTCCAACATAAATATTGAACACATGAATTAATCCTCTACAATTATTACATAATCAATAAATTCAGTTTTTTTCACCAGTTGCGTTTGTAAGAGCTAAACAGCAAAAAACATCTGATCTCCTGACATACAAATAAACTTTAGATTAAAAACAGATTGTTTACCTACAAGATTAATGAAGTTCAGAAAGATATAATAGAATTACAATTGACAGATTATGGACCAATAAGATTTAACTGGGGCTTCTTTGAGTTCTATGACATGCAAATCATCTAGCAAGAGAATAGCGTAATTCTATTGGCTCTTACGACAATCGGTTTCATCTTCTCCGTCGCCGCAGTCGTCTTGTCCGTTGCATCGCAGGTTTATAGGAATGCACTTCTGCTTGTGTGTGCATTTAAACTGGCCGGACAGACAGATGTACGAGTCTGGAAACAAATGCAAACGAAACAGAAACGTTAGATTATACATCATCCAGTCCTGCGGTCTGGCTTTTCTCCAATAACGCAACGCAGGAATCCCTTCATCAATCCACAGTTACCACAGTTTGCTTCATCTGAGTTATCTCCACAGTCGTTCTCTCCATCACAGATGAACGGAGGGAGCGCACACAGACCCGTCCCACACTGAAACCTCCCGGGCTGACATTTAAACTCCGCTATCAATGAGACACACCAGAAAGAATCAGTCAAACCAAAGAACGACAGACGGGAGAACAAAAGACATACAAAACAACGACTGACAGAGAGAAACGGTGGCAGGTGGAAGGAAAAATGAATGAATAAAACCAAGAAAGAACAGAGAGAAAAATGAAAGAAATGAAAGGATGAACGACAGACAGACAAAGAAAAGAAAAAAAGGAAGAAAGACTGGACAATAAACGTTCAATCAAACAAGAGCCGCTGCATTAATATCATCCTCACAACGACAAATTCAATACAAGCCAAAATCACATGAACACAACCGGGTGATACATCTCCATTCAGGAATAATCGCTCTGTAAACCACTGAGGAAATTACAGGAGTGTGTCAGGAAATAAAGATTTTCCCGTCTTCAGCCGTTAGATAAATGATCAGGTGTCCGTCAGACGTCAAATTAAAATTCTCTTCTCTCTCATGTCATGTTTCTTTGAAATCTGGCCAAAATTAGGCAGGATCAGTCTGGATCCGTGGAGTGTGTTTGACATGTCTTATATAATGCTGACTAGGTAGGCAGCACGCTAGGAGCTGAAGAGTCTAATGTCCAGTGAGATGCTGCAATGAGGCACATATTAAACAGAACTGGCGTTTCATTGGCTGATTAGAAACTCACGACAATCTGCAGGCTCATCCGATCCGTCTCCACAATCGTCCACGGTGTCACATTTCCACCAGAACGGGATACACTCATCCGTACCACAGCGAAACTGTGAAACACACACACTTATCATTTCAACGTACCATCATGAATTGAAAGGATGTATAATGAAAATACAATCGAAGGCGTTTTGTCGAGTTTTTTGCACCTGGCTGGCTGTGCAGTTGGACAGGCATGTCTTGTTGTCGTTGGCCAAGTAAAAGTGTGTAGGACAGGCACACCTGTAACCTCCACCAGGAGACAGAAGACACAGGTGACTGCACCCTCCATTAGTCACCTGACAGTAATGCTTTGGCACTGCACACAAATGAACAAAAACAAGACAAAAAATGTTAACCTTGACCAAAAAAACTTTTCCAAGGTGACTTTTTCAAACTGACTTATCAAAGACAACTAATTCCAGCTGCCTTATTTGAAATGACTTATTCAAGCTGCCTTAA
>JBAJNP010013282.1:0-12313 GCA_036877545.1 Yasuhikotakia modesta | reverse complement strand
AATAATTCTTGTACATTTTCCATAAATTATATAAACTTTATTTCACTTCTCAAATATCACTGTGTTTGTCTCCTATATGATATATTTAACTGAAATTTCTTATTCAGACAACCAATGATTTATAAAGGAAAATCATGAAAATCTACAGGGGTGCCCAAACTTATGCATACCACTGTAAATAAATTTAACATTTTCAATCCATTTTAAAAAAACTTAATTGGAAATGTTTTTAGGTCACCAAAGCCATTTACTGCAAAACATAATAGCTGTTTAAGACAAGCTTTTTAAACGCTCACAAGCAGCCAGAAATAATTGTTGGTTAAATTCATGAAACAAGCTGCCCAAAACAAAGATAAATGTTTGAAATGTTTTGAAATTGTCACAGAATCAGTGTTTACACACTTTGAGAAGTTCAACCAACGCTTGCTTACAGTCAGCTCTGCACATTTATTGTGACATTTATACATGAACAAGAATGATTACCTTTGGGCTTCCCCGAGTGAGCATTGACAATATTTTTTGTAAGTTGCTTTAATTTTCTCTCCCTCTCCTCAGACATCCGGAGGTACAGCTCTCTCCAGGATTCATACTCCTGCAGCTGGGCGTTTCTAAAGTCTTTCTGGCAGTGTTTTTCCCACAGGTGGTCCATCACCCCTATGTACACCTGTGTCATGCGTTGAAATTGTGATGTCGCAGACAATCCTTAGAATGAATCCACCCAATTAAACCAAAAATGAAACCCCATTTGTTTCCAAACACACACAAATAAAGCCCTTACTGGATTATGCTCCTCAATCCGCAGAAGCTGCTCAGGTGTGCAGCGATCAAGTACCGGCTCCAGAATTTCAAATGGCACTCCTCCGATTTCATACAGAGCTGCAAGACAGTCAACATCGATTTCATACACA
Source organism: Yasuhikotakia modesta (assembly GCA_036877545.1). Lineage (NCBI taxonomy): Eukaryota > Metazoa > Chordata > Actinopteri > Cypriniformes > Botiidae > Yasuhikotakia > Yasuhikotakia modesta. The sequence continues at coordinate 11,405 of JBAJNP010013282.1, read as the reverse complement.
ACCAACCAACCAGTCAATCATAATGTTGGGAAACATACAGTCAATGTTGTTCTGCAGAGCCCGAATGCATTGCTGGTAGAGGGTCAACATTGTGGGCAGGTATGTGATTTTACTGCCAGAGTACACCTGCATCTTATTTTTTAGCCTTTGTCCAACAAAGATTGGAGTCTCCTCATAAGCATCCATGACCTTTCTCTCAGCTAAACACAAAACATCAGAGAAACTATTATCCAAACACTGAGCTCTTAACTTTCTTGGCATAAATAAACAGAAATGGGAAAGAAAACCTAGTAGCCGTGGAAAAATCCACCTTTTTTATCATTGAAGTACTGATACTGAGAAACGTCCTCGCATTCAGGAAAACTGGTCGGTAGAGGAACATTAAGAAAATCCATCACTGACGAAGCCTGGATTTAAAGAAACAAAAAGAAAACTTATTTACTCACCTTCATGCTGTTGCCAATCTAGATGACAGTCTTCAGAAGATTATTCAGAATGATGCATTTTAAAAGAATATCTTAACTGCTCTTTTTGGTATAATAAAAGGGAATTGAAAATTAGGCTGTTACATTTATAACTTAAATTAAATACAGGTTCACAAGATGCATCACATTGGCAAAATATTTACATGAAACTGAATAAAGGTAATTCACTAAAGGAAAGGGCAATATTTTAGAAAATAAATGTTTTGGTCTGTCATTCATACAAAACTACCTAATGTCTTCAAACGACAGGGACAATACCACACTACTTTAACAATGTTTTTTACATTTGCATTAGGCAGACACTTTAATACAAAGCCACTTACAAGTGAAGAGAACAATAAAACCAATAAAAATAAAAGGTTAAACAATGCAACTTTTCACTTTCATAATTAAAGAAAAGAGCAGAAAGGACATCGATCAAATATTTGCTTAATGCCCCACACAAAAATCATACAGGTTTAAAAATGTAATGACAGCAGCAAACATAGAAAATAACAGAATTTTCATTATTGATTAAACTTCAGTTGATATTCATAAAAGCATGTAGTATTTTTGAAGTACCATTGTTAGTGGATCTGTTATAACCCCAGGGGACTTCACACAGGACTCCTTCACTTGTGAGATTTTAAGTCTCTTTGGATTCTTAACAGCACTGAAGCATTTTCTGCGTTTCAAGGGCTCAAGATCGTAACTCAGGTAGGCTTCAAAGGGCATGGAAGGCTTCTCCAAGCAGTCCTGACTTTTTATCACATCCATTTTTTCTTTGGTCTTGTTCCTCTTGTCTTTCCTGCAGGAATCTCCCTTTTTTTCTCTTTGCCCTGCAGCTGATTTTGAAGCTGTCATTTCTGCAATTCTTGTACTCTGTTGTTTTTTTGTTACACCAACATTTTTTGCAGTTTTTTTACTTTCCTGATTTATATGCTCAGTGCCAGCGAGGCTGCGAGTCGGTAGGCTTTGATTCAAGCCCAATTCTTTTCTTGCTTTTTTCTTTTTCTCATCAAAATAGGTTTTGTGTTTACTGGGATTTACTTCACTTTTAACATCAATGTTCCATGTTGGTTTTCTTCCAACACTGTCACTCTTTTTTTTTCTAGAATTGGTACTCTCTGAAAGATGGCTGCCACGCATTTGTTCAATTTCTCTACTAGGCTGTTCACTTGAGGAAAAGCCTTTGGACTGTTCCTCACTTGAAATAAAATAAGCAGGCAAAGTCATTAACATAAAATACAACATAAGCAGCACTGAAGGTGCCTATAGTAGAGAGGATACCTGACAGAGTATTTTGGAAGAAGTGCTTTCCAACGATTAACCAACATCTTTGCCACCTTTCCTGCCTGATCATTTTTCCGATAGAAGTTGACAACTTTCCCAATTCCAGTTTCCTTTAAAGATTATAATGATAATATTATGACATTATTATATAATGTCATTACTTTTAAAGCAGTCCCAGGAGAGAAAAATGACTTACAGCCAGAACATCAAGTGTTATGTCCAATTTTTGCAGTTTCTTTAAAATCTTCAGCACCTGAAACAGACAGTAATTAAATATAGTATTTGTCTGCCTTTTCAATTATAACTTACTGCCCAAATTGTAAGCTAATGCTCCAGTGTCTTCAAAGAACCAAACGAGCCCACATCACGCCTTTCTTCATCTCACTTCATTGGCTAATAATTGCAGCATGCATCCGGTTTACATCTCTGACACTCACTTACAAAAACGACCACCGGTTCTGCACCATCCTATCTTCATCCACTCTTTCAGATAAACACTCCCTCCAGATGCCTACGGTCATCAAACAAACAACATCTAATCATACCATCCTCCAAACAGATTCTGTCACCCCGCAGTTTTACATTCATTACCCCGCTGGTAGAACAATCTTCCACAATCTGTTTGGTCTGCCTCATCTCACACTTTATTCAAAAAACTCAAAACCCACCTCTTTCAGGAATACCTTTCACCACTCAAATTTAAACACTCAACTCAAACACAAATTTTCCTTTCTCAACAGGAACCCACTCAAATGACAAAATAATGTATATCAAGAAAAAACTATGTTTGTATGGTCATGTATACTGATATCTTGTGATTTATCGCTTCCTTGTTTTCCTATGTATGACTTGTCACAATGGGTAATTTAACTCTTAAAGCATTGGACAAAACGCTCAACATTCTGCAATTAAGCTGCTATTAGTCCTGGAATAAACCACATTTAAACTTGCCATGTTACAAAAAAAATGCATGTAATATTTTTATTCAATTACTTAATTTAACTTATGCCATTTTTCACTATTTCTAACTGTTGCAAGGTAGCTTTACAAGAAACAAAATAGAAAAGTGGATATTAGCATATTACAGTGCCCACAGTATTAAACTGATGCTAAAGAAATTTTTTTTAATCAAACAGAAATTCTGTAAATGGTAAAACATGTCCCACCCACACCACACTGCTCTTAAAAATATCTGGATTTGCTGACTATTCTGGAAAAGTGCTATGAATAGGTAAACTTTAGCCATAGATTTACTATTTGCAGGTTACTATAAATGGGCAATGCAGTCACACCCACCATGGCTATAAATATCAGACACAGCACATAAAAAGGAGCAGTACAGGTATGCATGTGGAATCCCATCAAACAGCAGTACTTTAGTTATTACTAATCCCAAGAGCAATGCAGTAAATCATATACACCACATCTACTTAAACCATCACACAGTCCCCTTTACTTTATAGCCTGAACTGACAGCCAACAGGAGACAACTGTAGAATTATTTTAGAAAGCGCACCCCTTATGTGCCAGGCGCCACCTCCTTCCTATCAACAGATGCTGACAAGTCATCTTTCACAGTTTTCTCATTTTATTTCAATTCTTGTGGAAAAATGATTCTTTAAAATCAACAGCCCTTAACATGAAACTAAACAACACTAACAATGTGCCAGAACAAAATTCTTAAGCAATGAAATCACTTAACTGTTGGTGGTGGACATTTCAAGCAATGCTGTTTGAATTCCAAGTGCACTTGAATTTAAATCAATTTTTAGGACCAAACCGAGGAGAAGTTTCATTTCTGCATTTTCGAGAAGCTCTTTAGATTCTGTGTAGGCAATACGTTTCCACAGATACACCCTAAACAAGACTAATGTATGGAAAATTATTGCCCCGACGGGTGGTGTAAAATGTTTTTGCGTAGGTTACTATTTCCCACGCTGGTTTTATTGCGTCTACCTTTTACTACCCGACATTAATTGCAATAATATATGTAACGATTTTGTTTGTCGTTTGAGGTTTTGAACAATGAGCAAATCCACCAGAGAAAAACAAACATCTAATCACGTGCAAACTAAACACTGTTTTTATCCAATCCTGTTTGTGTTATTCGAGCATTTACGATCCAACATCCTACCGTGTTTCCTTCACAGCAACCTTTTAACTGATGCTTTAATTTGAGAACGTTTTCCACATCAGTAGCAGCCATGCCGCCTCCGCTCACGCGCTCGTTACATCTCAGCGTACATTTCCGCAACCTTTATATGGGCGGAGACGACAGGAAACGTTATCCTGCTGGGCAGCACAGACTCATTTTTGTTTCAACAAACAAAATATTTCAAAATATTGGCATGAACACTAGAACAACTATTTCAAACAACTCACGTCAAACAAATTCAACTCTAAATTAAAGTAAAAGAAAAGACGCTAAACATTTATATCATATTTAGCGCATTTTAATTAGTTTTATTATAGCTGGTTTACGTACATATGCGTCATGTCTGTGGTCAGTAGTCAAGGCCTTGCTAACTTATACCAATGCTGCTTGCATCTCTTTACACATGGTAGATTCAGTACATTAAATCAATTGGACACATATAGTGATTTTTATTGATGACCTTTACACCAAATTTTCCAACAATATCTGCGCAATTAACTTTTCACGTTACACAGCAGAGGCAGAAGAGGAGGCTGCTGACCTGGAGCAAGACTGTTGTTCCCCTGTTGTTCCTGACAGGATTTTGCAGCAACTTCACGAAGATACAAAAGACAGATTTATAATAGGTCTGTATGTATGTAAATGAAAGTAAGGAGAATTTAACTGCACTGTTTTATAGAGCAAACAAACAAACAATTATTTCTTATGTTTATATTAAGAAAACAAGTTATTCACTATCAGTAGTTGACCACCAACAATCAAAAACATTGATCCCATATGGTTAGAATGTAAAATTTGGTTTGAGTTGTTTCTAATAAAGGAGCAGATTACCACATTCAGGCATGTGTATCAATAATGCATTTCAACCCAATTGTAACGTCAGGCCAGCAGAGGGAGCCTGTGTCTGTCTGTGTGCTCCCTCTGCTTCCTCATTGGTAACTTCCTGTTTGTTGGCTATATAACAGCATGCCAGCAAACAGGAAGCTGCGATGTGTTGTATTGCCCTTTCTTTGTGTTTTTTTGTGTTCTTCATGGTTTTTGGTTTTTGTTGGGTTTTTTTGGACTTTGGACTGCCTTCTGGATTTTGATGTTTGCTGCCTGCCCTGACCTCTGCTTTGTGTTTTTGAATTATTGTTTTTGGACTGCCCGTTCCATTGCCTGTCTGCATGTTGGAATATGCCTCGGTACAATAAAGTTAAGAAAACCCAGCATTTGGGTCCGCCTCCTGTCTCTCAGCACACCCCATTCGTGACACCCATATCTTGTCAAGTATATAAAAAAATTGCAGAGACAAACATGGTAATGTGTTTAATGTCATTCTCAATTTTGTCTTCACAGTCCATCATCAGTGGCAAAAAGAAATCAAAGTGGCTTGAAACTTTATACAAGTGTTCTGTTAAGACGGTGCCTGTGCGAGTGTACATTGACAATCAGGAGCAAGTTGGGTTTACTCTCAGCGTGCAGTTCACTCTTACCTGTCTTCAGTTCTGGACAGCACACCCATGCAGAGGCACAGAGATAAGATCAAGTTCAGCATGGATGTCCTTTATCCAGAGGTAAGTCTCATGTGTTAGCTGAGTTATGCATGGTGTCAGATTCACTTTTAAATGTGTTGTAGAAAAACGTAACATGCTAAACAATATTAGGCTTATTCAGGGTGTGCTCAATCTCAATTCTTTCTCTGGTAGTCCATCATCGATGCCATCATCAATAAGGTATTGCAGGGATAATATAAAGGAAAAATGATCAAACATGACACCCTGGTAATATTTACAATGGACTATTTTCTTTACAACTGTCCAACTTATTTAATTCTTTTTTTCTAAATCAGTGAGCGGGAGCATTTTGACAGGAGGATATAACAACACTTAAAGAAGATTGGCAAGCCCAAGGGTCATCAGTCAGTGTCATATATAAATGATGTTAATAAAAAAATTGTTCACAAAAGTTGTCTTTTTCTTCTCAGATGACTAAATGACCTTGGCATTTTAGAAAGGGTTAAACGTTCCATGGCTGTATGACAACAATGGTGTGTGTGTGTTCACGAGTTGCAGTGTGTTCACTCCTCACATGGATAGGTTAAATGCAGAGGTCACATTTCGGTTATGGGCAACCGTAACTGACAAACACGTCACTTTCACAAGTTATACAACATATGTTATCAATGGTCCATATCATTGTGTCTGATGGGATAAATTTGTTTATTATCTATATGTAACTTTTACTATTATATTTATTATCTATATAACTAATATCACTGGAGAGCAAGTTTGTCCCTCTCATGCACCAAATTCATCTCGGTAAGTTTTTTTTATTCTATTTTTTTTTATATAAAAAAAATAAAAGAAATTGGGTTATTTCTGACCTTACATTATAGATTTCCTTAAATCAGTATTATAAGTCACCTGCAGCTTTATTGACATCATGGTGTTAAACCCTTTTTACTTCTAACCAAAACCTCTAATTTTGGAGAGCATTTTTAGAGCTTCTATTATCGACATTTGCATTATATGCATTTGCATTTTAGAACTGTTTCAGTATTTTTTGAGTTCAACTGGAATTCAGTTGATAATTTGTATAATTATACTTATTTTTACATTGTAGACGTTTGCATTAATTAAATAATGACATTTTCTTATAATAACATTATCCTATAAAAAGTAGTCAAAGTCTTGTGATGTGAATCAAAATGGCATAATATCCTCACCGGGAGTAAGATTTTAATTGATTGGTCTGTCACAAAATAATAATACCTGTTTCAAGCAAAATTGAAATATTGTAAGGACAGACCAGTGTATGACATAGTAAATTACTCTATGAGAGACTTTATAAAAAGAACCTTAGAGCAGTGCGTTTCTATTCTTGACCAGTTGTAAAATATTGTGAAACATGTAGGGGTAGGATGCCGTAATAACCATGCTTCAACCATCTATTAACATCTAATAATAAAGAGTAAATACATCTGCTTTTACATAAATTTGCATTTACATAAATTACATAAACACATCTACATAAAATTGTGTTTGTATGTATAGAAATTACATTTTTTACAATTCCTTCTAGGTCTTGGCTGTGAATTCTGACAGTCTTGGCGCTCAAAAAGAACAAGACCACTAACTAAAATGAGTTGCATCTCAAAGGAGGTCGCCGACCCTGTCTATGAATCAAACCTCTGGAGGGTCTTGGCCACATGAAGCAAGACAACGTCCTCTGTGATCTGACTGTAGCAACTAAGTCCAAATCCTTTGATGTTCATAAGGTTGTGATGTCGTCCTGCAGTAAATACATCTAAAACTGTCAGGGACGGGTCTCAAACCCGAGCACGCTAACGCCACGCCACTGAAGACAGGGGGGTGGAACCCAAGAACGAAACACTAGGGCAAGGATGTGGCAGGGATGAGTATTTATTAATAACTAAAACTTCACAAAATAAACGGAACTGGAATACAAAAACCGAAATCTAAATAGAAAAAAACTTAACAAAAAACTGAAACATCAGACTGGACCTCAGACAGGACTCTGGTTTAGACTCAGACCCCGGCTCCGCCGGACTGGACCCCGGCTCGGACTCAGACCCCAGCTCCGCCAGACTGGACGGATCAGCGCTGCTAATAAAACTCAAAGAGTTTCGCAGCTGAAACAACTCAAACAATGAATGAAAAAACAGAACATAATGAAAAACATACAAACAACGACCTCTACAGGGGGAAGACATTACAAAACACAACACTGCCATGAGCGAGTCGTGACAAAAACATGCTCAGAAAGGACCCATCTCTAAAGAAGACTGATTTAACAATTTGTCCCCAGTTTTTTCTGGAAAACTTACCTTGTCATTGTGCACTATTGGTAGCACGATTTTAGCAGCTATGATGTTTCAGATCCACTCTCTAATGAAAATGTGTAGCAAGTTCTTGATGAGAGAGATCAGTGTAGAGAATTGTATGTATGTTGTCAACATTACCAACACATACAATCTGAAGATGATGAAGGAAGCTGCTCAGAAGTTCATGCGTTCATGAGAGGGACAATTTCTGAAGCTCACCTATGAACAGATTAGTAAATTTCTCATTGATGACTCACTGCAGTTCTCGTCAGAGCTCACTGCTTTCCAGATTACAGTTAAGTGGTTGGACTTTGATGAGAAGCGGCTGAAGTATGCCCCCAACCTGCTATCTAGCATTCGCTTTGGAACCATCATGCTTTAGGACTTTGTTAACCATGTGCAGAATGTTCCTAGGATGATGCAAGATTTAGAGTGTCACCGTCTGCTAGTTGATGCCATGAATTACTATCTTTGTTGTTTTACTATCTGCCTTTGTTGAATTACTATCTGCCATTTCAACAGAACATCCTGCTGTCGAGAAGAAGTAGGGTCCGTGGTGGCTGCTCACAGTGGGTGGACGACCTGCCTTAATGGGAAAATCTCTCAGCAAGGACATTTTCTATAGAGATGAGGACCACATGCGGAATAAGCTAACTGAGATGCCTGCAAAAAACTTTAATCAGTCTGTCACTGTTCTGGATGTGTTCTTGTGAATATGGCTGGGGTGAAGACCAGAATGATGCAAGAAACCAAGTGAAACATGCAGTAAGTAATTTCTGCAGGTAAGATCATTTCTTTGCAATGTTCTTTTCAAAGAGTCTATCTGCATGTGTCTTCAAAGCCATAAAGCACTTATAGCTTTTTTCATCAGATATGATCCCAGATTGAACACATGGATTCACCTAGCTAACATAATTCAAAAGCGCGCTCATTTCAGCTTTAACACCTTCAATGGTCTCCTGTTTGCTGTGGGTGGAAGGAACACTGAAGGCTGCCAGGCAACTGTTGAATGCTATGTTCCATCTTCTAATGAATGGCAAATAAAAGCAGCAATGGAAGTCCCTAGATGGTGTTATTCAAGCACAATTATTGATGGCTGGATCTTGGTGACTGGTGGTTACATTAAGAATGCCTACTCACGTGCTGTTTGTTCTTATGTTTGTTCCATCTACTGACAGCTGGCAGGACAAGAATAGTCTAACCACCCCAAGAGGATACCATTGGAGATTGTGTCTACGTTCTCGGCGGAAGCCAACTGGGTATATGTGGTGAAACGGTAGATGTCTTGCCAGTTGAATGCTTTAACTCTCACTCTGGCCAGTGGAGCTGCATCACACCTTTGCTTACAGGGGTGAGCACAGCAGGTGCTACCACCTTCAATAACAAGATTTACCTCCTTGGTGGCTGGAAGAATGTAAAAAATGCATTCAGTTATACAACACAGATCTTAATGAATTGAAGATGATGATTTTCCAGAAGCTACAGTTGGTATTTCATGCTGTGTTGTCACACTCCCCACACGCAAATCATGAGAGTCAAGGACTCTGTTTCATCAGCACCACTTAGTATATAGGCAGCATGGAGAATAAAAGGGGGTTGTAAAGTTGTCAACTGTAACAGTAAAATTTTGATTGCTATTTGTTTAAAGATATTTTTTTCTTCAGAGATGTCATTGGTTCAACCGATTCGTTCAAACAGCAGTTTTATCAGAGCAAGTGACTAACTGAAATAGAAACTTGATCTGAATCGTTGGAACTCTCTCATTCACTAATAAACCACCCCTGTCGATTGCTCAGTGACGTGCAACTGTGATGCGGTTTTTTAATTTAAAATTAAAATTATTTTCATCTTATGGAAATTTTTGTAATTTACCTCCAATCCGAAGGTCTTTTAAAAGTAATTTTTCTGAAACTTTCATGAAACGGGTGAAGCATAGGAAAGGCCGCTACTGCTTTTAATGTGTTCAAAATTATTTTGAAAACAAAACACATATTAATTTCTTAAAAGATGATTATGGGAATATTGAAGGTCAGATAGAAACAAACACAAAGAGTAGATATCTGTGAAGTAGTGAGTTCACAAACTGATTTTCCAAGTGGGGACAATTCTCCAAGTATGATTTAAGAAATCCCTTATTATAGCTATTGATTTCTTGAAATCTTAATGCATTGGGCACAAACAGAATGAGGTTATTCTGCAGACTGTCCAAATATTTTACTTTTATTTGTTGATTACCAATTAATAAAACAACCTTTACATTTTTGTAATCATAGCCACAATTTCCTAGTCTCGCCATTCTTACTGCAATGTACACATGCACGCTTGTGGCACACACTGCCATTGTGTTAAAGTGTTAATTCTGTAAAAGTAAAAGAGATGTTTGGACATTGAATGATGTTGTGAGGAACACTGATTGGGACACAAAATGACAATGTGGCATGTATTTTGCATTTTGCAGGTTGTGCCTGAACTGTCTATAGGACAAGCACAAGTGTTGTTTCCTAACAGTTAATGATTTTAAATGTTATGGATGGACAATATTATAATCATAAATGGAAAACACAATTTAAAACTGATCATACTACTGATTCATTGTATTTATGTTAAAAGACAATGCTATACAAACAATAAATAGATAGTATTTACAGTAATACATTACTGTACACAGGGCTCGACAGTGCGACCATTTCACTCGCATTTACGACTAAAAATAGATGTGTGCGACCTGGAAAATGTATTTAGTCGCACGTGTGCGAATTTTTTTTTAAAAAGCAGATAAAACACCAATAACGCAGTCGCACAAAAAACCCAACGTTATCCAGGCAAAGTGCGTCTACGCTCCACAATAAAAAATAATATAAACACAGTACCGATTTGCCCTATACGCTCACTACGCAAGGTGCGTAAGGCTCCGCAAATGATGAAAGCGGTGTCAGCGCAGCGGTCAATGTTTCCACCTTACCGCGTACGTAAGTTTGATGTCAGCTGCTGCATCAGCAAACATAATTTAATGTGATTGTCAGTCTGTCTCCCTAACCTAGCTGGTCGTATGTTGGTCTGTCTGTTTCTCGCTTGCTTGTCAGTGACATTGTGTCTCAAAAAACAACCATGAGAGTGAAAAGTATGTTTATTATGTTTCATAACGCAACTGTGTTTTCTAAACTGCCATTCGGATAACCGCGTGACCGCGTCTTGCGTTTATGCGCGTGCACAAAACATGATGCGCTCTCTCCAGCAGCAGTAGTTAACTGACTGGGGACCAATATTAATAGCGCTCGAATAGTCCGACGTTTAAAACAAACAAGACAATATATTTTTTATTAGTCTCTCACTCTCAATCAAGGTTAATATATATATATATTCAGTTTTCTGCTTGTTTTCTGTAAAATAATGTTAATATTTACTTTAATATACAACTTAATATAATATTAATATTAAAATTCAACTTGATATATAAATATTATTTTCAATAAGTACTTCTACATTTCATTCTGCTTTTTCCACTTATTCTTTGACCGACATATATAGTGAATTGTTTTGTTTAAAGGAGAGAATGGTGTACAGGCTCATGGCTTAGGTACATTCACATGCTCTTGGTAAGAAAGCTGTTTCTCTTTGTTATAGATTATTTTTGTATAACATTTAAAAGTTATAAAAGTGTTTGCTA
>JBAJNP010013281.1:0-12315 GCA_036877545.1 Yasuhikotakia modesta | reverse complement strand
GTGACTCAGTGAATACAAACAACAAACAATACCTTCAGAATTTTTACGACTACTTTCTCATTGTTTGTGATGTTTATGGCTTCAAACACTTCACTGTATTTTCCACGGCCAAGCTTTCGCACTAACTGGTAGTCATCTTGATTTCTAAAAACAAACACCACAGCACATTCTCACACTTAACGTACCAGACGTGCTATTTATAATAATTATGGCAAAATTTAAAGCATTAGAAATTAAGTAATAAAATGCTGTTTATTTGAATTGTACACATTTATGAGAACGCACCCCCAGTCCACCACGTGGGACTCGTAGTCCCAGTACTCTCTGGGTCGCTGTGTGTTTACATCAGGGTAAACTCGAGAGCGACTTGGGACGGGGTTAGACATATTCTACACACGGTTTTCCCTGAAACACCTGAGGAAAGAGAAAAATAAGTAAATCTAAGAAGTCACCGAATGATCACAACTTGACATGGCTAAGCTAACATGTTAAAACAGAGTTAAGCTTTTACACAAATATACAGTATATTTACATTTATTAAATAAAATATACCTGGAATTTACTGTAATCACTTGCATTCGGACTGAACCTACAACCTTTGCACAGCTAACGCAATGCTCTACCAGTTGAGCTACACAGGAACACCATGAACACAACTGGTTTAAATTCTGAAGGTCTGAACTTTAAAAAATAAGACTAGCCGTTTTTCTTAAAGTCTCAAATTCTGTGGTTACTGTCCAAGACTCAAACTCTTGTAACTAGTCCAGGTTATTAAACTCAAAGCTTAATGTACTAGTACAGCTTCACAATTACCTTGGAGGTTTTCTCCAAGCAGCAAATGACAGGTGGGGCTGATGTGGCAGGTGTGATGAATTTCTGGTGGAGCATAGGCTACAAAAACATAAAAACAGACGACATTAAACTAACAGCATCTTTAAATAGAGACTACCACCAGTCAAGCACTGCCACAGAACAACATACCTGGTTGTAATTCTAGTCAAAGAGGACATCCAGATGTTTTTAGGGAGACACTGCAATCTTTAAATCATTCCTCACGACCCTCCAGATGCTGAAAAACACGATGTTTACACTTTAAAAGCTGGAACCTGCAACATCAGCCACTGATTTATGGACCAAACGTCCATTGATAACCAGCCAGCCGCAGTCCAGCTACACAGCGATTAGATTAACAAATGGCTGTTTGTTATATTTTATATGAAAGGCATATAACACACAAACAACCTCTGAACAGGATGTTACAGTAATAGGTAATGTTTCAAGTATCAGCATAAAACACGTCGATTTTTCTTTAAACCAATATTGTGAACTTAGGATTGGTCTGATGATCTTTTAAAGCATCACTGGGCTAATCTGCATGTGATCTGCATTATTAATGCCACAAAAACACATATGATTCATGTGTTTTACACAATATAACGATCAGCTCCCAAAACAGATGTTAGTTAGCCGGCTAATCGCTAACTAGCATAGCGTTCGCCACGCCTAAGCTGCTTTTAAAACATCTTCTGACACATTTAACTAACATTCACAAGCCAGTTAGTTTGATCAATACAAACCCAACATTGTAAACGACACCATACGTGATCCTAAAGTAATACAGCGTGACGATACCGCGGAAACGCTACTAGCCGAACGTGGCGCAACACGCCACATCCATGCTAACGCCGCACAAAGGGTTTAAATAAATACCTCAATAAAAACCAACAGCAGGCTCTATGTTTAACCATTACAAACGGTACCTGAACCTAATGCTGGTGTTCAGTCTTATCCGAGACTAAATGTTGCCTTTCTGTCCCGTTTATACAGAAAAGGCGGCGCGTTTTAGCGGTTAGCATATAGCAAAGACGCGCTAACTGTGTAACCAACAAATCACACGATACGAAGCAACGCGCGCGTGTTTCTATCAATGGTTTACGTGCTTTGCGTTATCAAAAATAAAGAGATAAAAAATGCAACGATACAGAAACACGGGTATGAACTGGTTGTATAAGCCCACCGCATTACCTTTCGCCGTCTCCTGCTACACAATATGGCGGATGCTGCGCTGGTCAGAGGCCGCGTCTCAATACATACCGAGTTGCGCCACTAGACCATTTACAAAGCTGCCCCACAATGCTGTCTAGGTAGGCAGCACACTAGGTTTTGATATACATTAAAGAGGGAGAGAGAGCAACATGCAGGCACATACAGACCGGCTTTTAAATATGAACCACACAGTCTACATATTAAACTTGTAAATAGCAAGATACACACATTTGCAAAATTGATGGACGCGTCGATTTTCATGGTTTGTACCGTGTAAATAAAGCGTGTTTATTATAAAGGTGGACGCACAAAGTAAAAAAAGGAATAAAAAACAAGGAAAAAGTTGTTTTTAATCATCTAAACTGTGAAGACATTTCCAGTCTGTTTATGCAAAACTGGAAACTTCATATACTTTGAAAGTTTAGTCAAATCATGACACAACCCAATGCTATAAGATATAAGCTAGTCTATATGAGACTATAGTCTATAAGTATATAGTCTATAAGACTAACTACTCAGTAGACAGACGTACCACGCCTGGAATTTTCACATAAACCTGTAGGTGAAAAACTTTGTGGTCAGATGAGACTAAATTTAAGGACTTGAAAGCAAAGATGGCCAAACACATCCTCTCCTTCCTATAATCATTATAATACCAGGTAAATAAAAGTGACTTCAGCTTGAATTCCTGTTGCTGCTCTTTTTAAATTATTAGGAGAAACAATGTACTGCAATTACTCCCAGAATCCCTAATGTACATAAACATCCTTAAAAGGGATAAAATCAAATTCATAAACAGCTGCAGGAATGACACTATACACTTAAATACATCTTTCAATACAGACAAACACTTAACACTAGAAGTGGTTATATAACAGATATATAATATATAACACTTACAGTAACAGATTCACTACAGCCTTTGTACACTCAACATGTACAAACCAGAGTCACAATTAGTTTCAGTTGTGCTGATTTTTATTCAATCCAGATTTCAGATTAACAAATGTTCCGATTTTATATATAAAAAGAAATATATACATGAAACCTTAACTTTCTGTGTTACAGTTTTACAACTCATAGTAATAAACATACACCACTGTATATATGCTCAGGAAAACAACGGATCCGTGTTTAATAAACTCATATCAATAATACAGTAGATTTAAATAGGCCACTGTAAATATGACAATCACGTTCTTATTTAAACATTGACACTGTCATCCGATGAAATGTAAATGGCAATGAGACCAGCACTAAAACTGTTGAACTCAATAAGGTTCATACAAGTAGCAAAATCAAGAACTCAGAGAACAAGGAAATGTTGAGGAAAAGGACAAAAAAAATCCTGGTTCTCCAACCTCCATGAATGATGCTCTCTCTCTCTCTCTCTTTCGGCAGACAAATGAATGACAATATGAACGAATGTTTTACTGTCTTGACTGTAGAGAAGCCCTTATTTGTCAACACCAGTGGGCTGCTTTATTCACATCCTTTCAAACCAGAACCGAAGACGTATTTCTATCTGGTACCACTTTGAGTGGATCTCAGCGATTAGCTAGTAAGTTAGAAGTGTAAACTTTATTAATACCTGAAAGTTTGTTTCCTTCATTAAAGATATTACTCATCTCATGCCATTGCTTTTGTTAAAAACACAAGAGGCTAAATTGATGCATCTAATTGACAAATTATATAGACATTATATAGTTAATTCCACTAATATAATACATCACATGGTCAAAAGAAATGCATTTTATAACATATGACATATTTTTATATGTCATGTGTTATATGGGTTTATAACATATGAACCCCTGTGTTTGCTGGGCCTCACTGCAGGCTTGTATTACACACTGAATAGTTAGAAAATTGTTAAAACAAGCTTATAAAACAATGATACATTTAAATAGGATGTTTCTTTAATATCTGCTTCACTGATCTGGTTTGTTGTTGTCTTCAAAGGCAGAAACGTGTGACTATCCCAGTCTTATGCATTAGATGTCACTCAGATCTCGTGATCTTGTTTCATGAACACAGTGTTAAAAAAGCCAAACCCTTTAAACTCATTGTTTCCAGAGCTCTGACGTGTCCATCAGCCATTCGCGAGCACAGAAAACACAAATAAATTTAAGAAGCTGTTTTTAAGAGTATGGTATGTATACGAGGCAAATGTAGTGTGTCAGCTCCCTCTTGTGGTTGTAATGTTACATTAACACAGAACTACTGAAAACCTATTACAGCCCTTGCGCATAGATCGTCAATGCTGAAAATATGCAGCTGGATTTCTTAACACACACAGCTGTGCTGTTACCAGGTTAAAGTTTTAACAGACATGAGCTTCAACTTGTTCTCAAAGCAGCAGAAACATTCATAAACTTGGAAGTCCTTTCAAAGTGTGTTGGGATAGTGGCCAGACATCACTGACTCCCACAGATCTACTTATACGCAGCCGGTGGCACAAAACTCGAGTCCCAGAGAAACTTCATGATACAATGTGAATAAAAAAACATTAACGATGTCATTCGCAGCCTCAAAGTTAGGCCGATAGAGTGACATGCATTTTGAATTCAAAAATCACAAGAGAGCGAGAACAGGGTAGTCAAGCAATTTCGTAAGAAAGCAAGAATATAAGATACAGTGTTTGTTTTGTTCTATGACTTCATCAGGTTTGACCCCCGTCAGAGAAACAGGGGGCTGATCATCTTTGGACGATGTGCTGCTTGTTCACCATACATTTGAAAAAAAAACACCTAGGATGGGGTTTCTGTGTAAAGATCCTGAGCTGGAAAAGAGACCCCCATGTAAGGGGGTCCCACACATACACCAAAGGGGGCTGAATATCGCCCTCCAGGAAGTAACGAGTTCAAATGCACTGGATTGGTAATTTCAGTCAGGTTCAGTCCGTGAGGAACGGGTTCGTTCAGAACGGCTGTTGAGACAGGTCACATGAGGCAGCACTTGCTTTTGTGGTTGTCCGGGTCTTTGAAACGCAGTCTCTGTTTGGGTCGGTACTTCTCCAGGTATGTCAGCTGCTTGCTGTTGATGGCGCCTCGTCGCTTCCTGAAGAGAAAAAAAAAAACACAATCCATCAATTGTACTGTTAAGAATAAACGTTGCAAAGATACATCACAAAATGCATTTAAATGTTACATTAATGTCACAAAACGTATCAACACAATCTATTTTTACATTTCAGCAATTTCACGACTAATTCATATAAACGTGTATTTGTTTCTGCTTTGGCCTCAGTAATGTTTACAGTTTTTTTTATACTAAATTTATACAGAATAGTACATTCATTTCATTTTATCACAAGGTCAGGCTGACCAATGACGCACCAAGCAAACTTTGGAGCTGTATAATGAGTTTGTTCTGCTTAATTAGTTGTATTGTGTGTTAATGCTGCATAAATTCGGTGACGTATGACTGCTACACTATTTGCCGTAATGTGTTATTGCAGCATAATTCTTCATTTACTGTGGTGTGCTGCATCTCCAGCTGTAATGACCTGGGTGCTGTATGGTTTTGGGAATGTATACTCACTGTCTGATAAACTGAATGGCATCTTCATATTTCATTCCACCCTCTATAAGTGCCAAAGCCACCAGCACTGGAGCGCTGCAACGTACACACACAGTTTAATACAGGCAAACGTCATCTGCTTATACAGCCCGTTAGTTTCAATGGATGTCAGGTAGTTCTATTATTCTTTTATTCACATGATAAAAGTGAAATGGGATCCAGTCTCGACTTAAAAGTAGCCAACATATCTAGTGCACTATATTACACTATACAATATTACTAGTATAAAATAGTACAGCACAATCAAAAACAACATAAGTTTTAAAAAATAATGAACTGTACATCCTCAATATTTCTTGTTTTGTGCTTTACTAAATAAGATTATGCAAGTTTGGAAAATGTTGAGGTAAATGACAACATTTTCAATGTGATGAGAAATGTGATTCAATGTGATTTCTCTAACAACTTTGAGTTATCATTATATAATTGTTTTTGGCAAGTAATGTTTAGGTTTGTGGGTTTTGTTTACTAAAATACAATCCTGTTCTATTTTTACTATTTGTGTTTGGGGTGCTGACAGCTTTGAAGTCTCCTCTCGGTGTGCCCCTTTCCAATGGGTAACAAAACAAACTCGGCCTACTAAAGCAAACATTGGCTCCCAGTCAAAAACTGCTGAGGGCTCCCACAGGACACATAACCTACGTCAGAGAGGCTGGAGAGGGGCAGACAGGGTAAACCAGAGTGTCTTTACCCCACCACTCCTGCAGAACCGCTGTATGTGCCCACCTGTCTCAAAGTTTCAGCTCTGAAGCTTATTTAGGGTCAGTGTGTATTTTAACAACTGGCCAAACATGAGGAGAGAGTCTTACTATACCAGGATTCTTCACTGATATGAGGAAGAGCTGCTTATCATCTGCTTCCTCTTTCGTCTTTCTTCATTAACCTTTGTGCTTCAAATAACAAACTCAATTAATATTGTGTGTTCATGCGGTAGCTGGTTTTGGGACTCAGCGCTCAGCCAAGGAGAATGGGTTTGACCTGACGGTGACCCAGGCGTGTCACTGGGGGGGTATTTTGGGTAAAGCAAAAAATGAGAAACCAAATGTAAACTTAACCACCACACTAAAACAAGCTAGCATCCACATCACAGCCCTCGACTGCATCCTGATGGGTGAAATAAACAGGCAAAAGATCCTGGGAAAGACAGTTTTATGGCAATGGGAATATTTTGGGAAGAGTGAAGACGAGCCACAAATCTGACTTGTCAAATTCTGATGAGCGTCTGCATGTCCTAAACAATCACAACATCAGGAAAACATTATTTGATTTGGCCTGCAGAATTGCACTGAAAGATCCCAAATTTTCACAGAACTCCTGACACCCAACTGTGCCTGTTTGTTTCTCTTGCTTATATCTGCATTTGAAAGTATTTTTAAATAAACTTTGTACAGACCGGCCTCAGCTCTGTTCACAGAATTTAACAGAGTTTCCACAGATCCTGATTATCAGAGCACACAAATGTGAATAGGGTGTGAATACAGTTTTGCAGTTGGCAACTGGTGTGCTGGTATCTGAATTATGTGCTGCTGTCTTTCCACTCACCGGCCCAGTCCAGCTACACAGTGGACAGCCACACAGCAGCCGGGATCCTCGCAGAACTTATTCTTCAGCAGTCTCAGCCAATCATCTACAATCTTGGTAGGAGGTGGGGCACCGTCATCAAATGGCCAATCCTGTGTGAGAAAAACAGAAGAATGAGTTCAGAATGAATAGCTTTCTGTAATGATAGGAAAACAATGGAAAGCGGAACTAAAAGCAGACACAGATGATGAATATGACAATGGGAACGCCGTTGTGTCTTCACCAGCAGGTGACGCTCAAACTCATTTCTGCTTTCACACGTTCAGAGCAGCCTGTGAAACTCTCTGATGCTTCCTGTGTGACTTTCACAAGTTCTGCAACAGCTAACATGACACGTCCACTTGTCCTGTCAAGTCCCTCAGATCTTTCACAAAACACCTCAATTCAGCACCACATTCGTGAATCATCAGAAATGTCATCTGACAGCGAACCAAAGCGTGACTACAAAAAAATCTTGTTCAAAGATTCTTATCAAAGACTTTGCGTATATTTGACTTGTGCATTTCTCATACTCTTCTGATTTTTGTGCCCTGAACTGTGACTGGAGCAGAACAAACATTTCAGCCAATCGCACGTCTCATTTCGCTCTGCGTTTCTCAGAAACACTTGGGGTTATGATAAATGCTTCAACAGATCGGGAAGGAGAGAACACACACACAGTCTGGACACAATCACAATCGCGTGCAGATTTCTTCTCATGAGCAGCTTTTTGTGGAAAAGCGAAGCTGAACTAACGTTCTAGGAGTTGAGGAGACCATTTCTACAGGGGCTGTCTATGAGAATCTCCAAGTTTAAAAATAACATTTTAATCCAGTTAGAGGTTAATAAGCCCCTCCTCGTCTGGCATGTTAACAGTATCTATTAATTCCAGGAGGCCATTCCAAGATGCAACTGCTCTGTACCTTTGCCAGGACAGCGACTCCAGGCCCAGCAGTGTGGGCCTAATTGTGGAAAATGCCCTGCCATTTTCCTCGAATCGCATACCTGCGATTTCTCCAGCGACATGACTCTCTGCCTACAGGAGAGTGAAAGATGTTTGAGGCACCTGTCAACAAACGCTTTAGTTTTCAGCCCTTCCAACAAAGGGTTTGCGGTGTTAAAACTTTAACAGAGGATGGGATACTGTTGTGATGCACAAACATCCTCTCACGAATAAGATTCCTGCTTTACACAAAACACACAACACACAAGAATGCAGATTCATTAAGATTCAGTAGCTGTCTGGACTTATGCATGATTTAGGCGATTAGTGTGTTATAAAATGAATGACATTCTTGCTTTAAAGCATATGAAATTTTAACTTTGAATCTGATTGTTCACTGCAGTCACAAGACAATGATCGATGCAGTGTTTAGTGTCAAAATTTTAAAGCTTTGAGCCAGAAATGTATTTAAAATAACTCCAGTTCTGTTTTTCAAGAGCAATGCCTTGAGAGTAATATTTGACTTATCGATTGTTTAACTGAAGTCTGTCTTAGTTCTAAACAGCTGTTGAAATGCACAAATGAATCATACATGATCTATCACCGGTTTGTTGTAACTTTTGAAGTTTTGTTCTGATGCAACATGCAAAACCTGGAGGGTGGCTTTTTAAACACATCTGGAGTGGATTCAAGCGCAGAGGAAATCCCACTCCACGTTTTCACACCACCAAAGTCGTTACCTCACCTCCTCCTCTGGAGAGCTGAAGTGATCAGTTTATATAACAAAAAACCCACTCAGTAAACAGAAAGAGAGAGCAAAGAGCAAAGAAATGTTAATTTGCAGGAAAAAAGCTACAAGTAAACTATTCGTAGGTTGACTTCCTTGAGGAGTGTAAACATTGCTCTGTTTGTTTGAGTGGTCTCACATATTAACTCCTGGCTCAGCCAATGGCCTGAGTTTGGGGAGGGACTACCTGTTTGAGCGAATAATGAAAGACATTGGCAGGGAAACTGGACTGTTTCAGAAGCAATCAACAGCGATGATTGTAACAAACTCTTGATGAAGAAACACAGAGGCCGTCATCAAATGAAAGCATCACATTTTGTTCAGTTTGTTGGGTATAAACACGTTTCATCAATGTTTCAAACATGCTCTGTGTTCTTGAGACCTTGCGGCGTGTTTTCTTGAGAAACAGAGTGTTCTCACGATGACGCAGAGGAGGAAGTTCATTTGCATAAATGTGTCAGCTTGCTGCAGGCTTCACACGGTTCTTAAAAGTAAAACCTGACACACACAAGCAATGATCTCAAGTCAGCCTGGAAGGCTTGAACTTCTAGCCAAATTCTAGAACAAACCGAACGTTTAATTCTTATCATTTAATGAGATGATGACAGAATAAAGTGAATTAGGATGAATAAGTCTTAATAATAAACCCAGAGACAGGGAGAGCCCAGTTCGCCTTCCTGCTGCCATGGTAACGGGAAATGTTGACAAGCCAAATTGAAAACACATGTGGATGTTGGATTCAACTGTGAAAGCGAAGGCAACGAAAGATCCAATGTTTGGCTGCATGTAATAGAATTATGTCTTCAAATTTTGATGCCTGCAGTCTTATTTCCCTTTGGAGAAACAGAAAAAAAGGAACTTCATCTCACTTTATTGATTTAATGTCACATGACTGTACGGTCAGTTCATACAACATGTGTGTCTATGTTGACCAGGACAAAGCTGATGCTGGATCAGGCTGTATCATAAATCCAGGCATAGGCTTCAGTTATCTGAGGTAGTCCCACCTGATTACAGCAGCATTACTGCAGTATGGCAAAAAAAGTGGGTGTCATGGGGTGACACAGCCAAAAAAATTACAGATGACATCAGACGACAGAGTGAATACACGTAGTGCACGCACACACACACACACACACGCCTAAACAGAAAACGTGAGTTCACACTGCATCTTAAGATGCATCTTAAGTGAACGAAACCCACAAAATTAAAAATGAACAGTTACAATACAAGTACCTGCTTGTTAAATGAACCCAAAAGCTGTTTAGTTTTTTTTGGCACAGTACTGCAAATGATGTTTGTGCTTTTTGTCTAGCAACAATAAATGCACTGTTTCCAAACAGAAGAGTAAAAGCAACTTAAAGGGGAGGCTAATTTGAAAAGCGCTTTACGGATTAACACTTCCAGTTTGGCACAGAAACAAACACGATATCTTACCATGACAGTAATTCCATCCTTTTCAAGAGGTGTCTTATCGTAAGTTATTTCACACACACGCACCACAGTTGTTGCCCCATACCGCTTCAAATCCTGCGGAAACAAGATGAGTGGTTAACCATAGACAAAACAAGCAGATGTTTTTTTGGCAATTAAACGAACGTCGTTGGTTTTCGGTTGCAGTCCAATTATGAACGTCAGACTCAGAGCTGAATGTTTAAGAATTTGTCTTTAACATTTAAAATGCCTCTGTACAATGTGTCGTATACATCTGAGAGTCTCTTACCTCTATAAAGCTGCTTAAAGTTGCGTTGGTGGGGTTGTGGGTGATTAGGAAGCGCATGCGTTTGTAGCTAACCTCAACTGGAGCCGGACGGTTCATCCTGGTCATGCTGGTGTCCCTCCAACTCTACAGAAAACGGAGCACCCAATCCGGGCCAGAACCCACAGAACTCCACTTACAGTACTGTACTTACTCCGGCTACAGAGCAGTGCCACCGCAGATGTGATATCACAGTGAAAGGCGTCAGGGATTTTACAAAATCACCTGGTATAAGTCACTATTAATCAGTGTATCAAATGTTAAAGCTGCTTTGTTGACTGGGAAACTGGAGGCCCTCTTCCAGTGAATCTATCTCTCACCAGGAGACTCTGCCGGGCAACTTAACGGGTGGAATGGTGTCCGGTACCCAAATGCCAGATGCCGTGATGCCCGTTAACCCATTTGGCGCACGGCAGGCGGTCAGTCAGAAAGACCAGCGAGAAAAGAGCAGGTCAAGCGTTTCTCTGGACATTCGGGGGAGATCCGGGTGTATCCACCCCAGCTCAGGCGCTGCAATGTTGGGCGTGGCAGTAATCACCGCTGCCCCGCCGGAACTCCATTAACGGACAAGTTGCTGAATGAGAAAACTGTTAAACAAGAAAAGTCATATTAAAAATGTTAAATGAGAAAAATATAGACATATGTTCTTCATTAGTAATTAATTTTAATATTTGCATTTAACAAAAACGCAGAAGAGACACATTTAAGTTCTAGTATTATTACAGGCAGTATAAAATATACACGACATTAAACGACAAATTCACTTGTAACAATAGTAAACAAACTTTGGGAGCGTCGATGTAAAGATAAGCAGCACTAGACGAACAGCGGAGACGCGCGCCTGCGCTCACCTGTACAGAGACGCTTAACGTTGTGTATAAACCTCAAAACTACCGTTTCAGGTACAGGTTACGGTACGATTCACATCACGTAGGTCGACAGCAACGGAGAGAGAAAGTTAAGACACGCGTGAGGAACCCGGGCGGAGAAGCGCCAGCGCGGTGCTGCCCGATCGCTCCCCGCGCTCGGTGACAGCTGTCGGTCTTACCCCGGTGACGCGCTGTATTGTGCTCGTTATTACGCCAACAGCTCCGGAGCAAACGGTACCGAAGACTGAACGGTTCCGATCCGCAAAACCCGTTTCTGCTGTGAACCAGTCGAGGCTGCTTTGGCTTGCCATATGACAGTGACAGCACACTCCACTAATGTCACAAACAAACGCACTCGTAATGCTCTTAGGAGGACTGGAGCCCGACCCACCCCCTCCATCTCTCGCTTTCTCTCCATCTCCCCATAAAAATAGCACGACCGACCCCAAAGGTACCACCGCGTGCGCATGCCTCGTTTATATCTCCGGAGACAGACTGAGATATCAGACACTTCTTTCCATACAGTCACAAGAATGAATTAAAAGTTGAATTAAAAGTTCTCTATTCGCCCCTGTAAATACTTTACAAGTTAAGATAAATGTCTGGCGTGTCAGTCCACCGACAACTTTGTAAAAGGCATAAAACTGAACACAAATGTTTAAGTTTTGTGAAAGCCTTTACATTGCATTGGGTAAAACAATACAGATGTACTTAAATAACACTGCAGAATAGCACACTCTTCTGTACTAACTATTGTACTTATACTAAC